>JAYKAV010001621.1:335509-422982 GCA_035582835.1 Phoebastria nigripes
GCGCTCCGCGCTGGCTGGCGGGGCGGCCATGTTGGCTGGGAGGTGTGTTAGTGGGTCAGGGGCGGGGGCGCGGTGCGGGCCGGGGCCGCCCGGGCCGGGCGAGAGCTGCTGTGCCGCGAGCTGCCCTGCCGCTGCCCGCGGGAGGGACGGGGGCCGGAGCGGTGCCGCTGGCTGCGGAGGGTGCCCGCGGCCCCGTCCCTCCGGAGCGCTTTACCTCAGGGCGTCTCTCGCTGCTGGGGGTCGGGCCACGGGGGTCCGCAGGCGCGGCCGAAACCGGCCGGTGCCCAGCCCGAGGTGGGGTAGGCGGTGCCCGTACACAGGTGGTCCGGTTCCCCCCATCCGAGGGGAGGACGGGGCGCGTTCCCGCCTCCCGCTGTGAGCCGGTAACCACAGACTTGACTTATAAAATACCGGTAACTTCCCCGGGCCGCCTCAGGAGCTGCCTCCGGGTGTGTCCCTGGCTTTCAGCGTCCCCCCCACACGGGTCTTCGACACCTCTCCGGGTCTGGATTAAGTTCACGCAGGCTTTGAGTCGGGGGCAGGTTGCCGAAAGCCCCTCATGTCACCAAGGACCGAAGCCTGAACTTTACTTCCCCTCCGTCCTGAAGGTCCACAGCTTGGACGTTACTTTATGTAACGATGCCCGCGGTATTACTGGTATGCCCTAATCTCATCCCTGTGAGCTGGCAGTGGTTTAAYGCAACCGTGCAGCATGGCGAGGCCAGCCCACAGTGTTTCTCAGGGCATCGTCTACTGTAACTGATCAGATATCAAAGATAATTTAATGACCAGAATTCACTGTGTCACGCTCCAGTATAAAACACATGCTCTTTTTCAGGCATCTTTACGCAACAGGCTGAACAGTTTCAATCGTTCAGCTGTGCCAGCTGAAATGTTAACTTCTCGTTTAAAGTAAGCGTAATCTTTATGTTGTTGCCACTTGTGGGTAACTTGTTGAAATCATGCAATATATAACCTGCAAAACAGAACCAGATTCTGATATTATCTTTCAAACACTTTAAAATGTTTTGAAGATGGTGATAAAAGGTTGGTTAGCCTTTGGCCTAAGGTTGCTTAACCAAGTGGCTTCTAAGCATCCTTGTGGGGAGGGTTAATTATTATTATTACATGTATGTTTTCATAGTAAGAATTACAGAGGGGCAGACACAGGTGTTTTAGAAACTTGGTCGATTTTTATTGTTGGCAACTTAAATGAGAAGTCAGAATTTCTATGGGAAATGTATTGGGTGATTGTTTGAGCAGGAAAGGTTTCTTGTAGAAATATCAATGCTCAGTAATAGTACTTTTTAGGGGCGTGAATAATAACTCGGAGACCTCATACAGTGCTTTATAGCCAGTAGTTTACCTGAGCAAAGAAAGGATTGTTCTGTGTTTGATGAAGAGAAATCTGCAGCAGAGGCAACAAGCCATTGAACATCCTTGCCATGTTTTTTTTAAATAATGAGAGTGGCAAAAGAGCTTTTTGAAGGACAAAGGTTTGAAGTCCCTTCAGCGTTAGCAGGAATTAATTGGGAATAAATAGAAGCTTCTGTCCGACTAATAGACTGATAGTGTGGTATAAATAAGGAAACGCACTGGTTTAAATTCCCATGACTTGCATGTCCATGCTGTGTGGTTTGTGAAGCCTAATTAAATGATTTTTTAAAATAAAAATTTGATAAGGATATTTGGCACTTCATAAGAAGTGCTTGAAAGTTGRCATTGCCTTGAAAATCAAGCCAAAAGTTTTCTGAAAATCATAGATTTTAAGGTTTAGACCTTGCCATGGTAATTTCCCTGATTATATTATTATATTAAAAATTATCCTCTTTCTGTTTTTGAACTCTTATGCTTTTTTTTTTTACTTTTTGGACTATTTTGACTGATGCATTTTTCTGATTTGTTGCTGGCTTTGAAGTATGCTGTACTGATAACCCATTTCTAACAAAAGTATAACAAAACATAATTTTACAGTATGAAGAGTAGACTAGACTGTACCATTCCCTTCATCATAAGAGGTTTTTTCCTGGGAACTATAGAATTAATTTTTTTCTTACCCTGAAAGACTTGCACTGTCAGAAGAAAAATACAGAAACAACCATCATGTAGGGATATAGAATATTGCTGGAGATTGTAAGCTAAATTGTTGTCTAGTTTTGCTTTTGTTTTCTGTCTTTGCTTTGGCCGCACTCTGCTTCAGGGGGAATCTTTGGCTCAAAAAGAAAAGAAGTGAATGTTAGTCTTACTGCTAATTCTCTTGTGCAAACAACTCTCCTAACTCTACAGTGGTATTTTAATAAAGGTTTATGCAATTTGTATTTTAACGATAAAAGGTTTTTTAAATGAATTGAAGTGTGTTAATATAATTCTAATACGTTTAATATGCTGCACATCCCACTCTTGGCACTGAAATAATAATAAAATCTCAGTCTTTGTTCCAGAATGTATAGAAAAGCTAGCGCTTCTAGTAGGAATGTATTATTCTGGGCACGGTTGTTACAAAATACGTAGATGCAATATGTTGTTTGTTGGTTTAAAAAAAAAAACCCACACTTTTTTTTCTTCTGCCTCTTGCATTATGATCAGTTATTGGCATCTGCCTATTTGCTTTGGCAGTCGTGCTGAAGTGGAATACCCCTCCAAAGCTGGGTAGCTGGCATTGATGTGTAGGAGTATTAATTCAAACAAAGAACRTAGTGCTCTATTCTTTTTGGTAATTCATCAGCTCTTTTACCTGAGGTGTTGCGTGTGTGATTGGAGACCAGAGCTGCTGTTTAGTGGTATCACTTCCAGATCTTGAAGTATGTCTGCAAGTAGGATTAGAAAAATAATATTGGGGGAAGGGAAGGTCAGCAGAGGAAAAGGAACAAAGACAGTGAAGTAGCAGTTTCCCTCTCCTGAAGGGAAGAGGCTTAAAAGAAGTGAAACAGTCTTCGTATCTTTAGTTCTTTCAAATGGCAATGCTCCATCAAACTTAGGATCTGGGTGTCTTAAGCAGCTGTTGTTTGCTCTCCAGGATAGAGAAAGCAAAGGCATAATGTCTTTGATGCTTATGTTGCCATTTTAATACAAACACATCACTGAGAAGGTAGAGGGACTTGACTTCTTTGGATGAGCAGGTGAATGAGGTTATGGTGGGTGGAAGCAGAGGAAGACCTTTTACAAGAGTGTCTTTGCTCACCTGCTATGGAGGGGGGAAATCACAAAAGAAAACTTAGCATCTTTGTGGTGGGGGAGAAAAGTAAAAGCATTTTTTTAAGTCTGGCTAATTGAAGAATCATGTCGAAAAAAGCAAAAAAAAAAAAAAAAAAAAAAAAAAAAAAAAAAAAAAAAAAAAAAAAACCAAAAAAACAACAAGAACATTACACTCAGAAACAAAACTAAGAAAAATACGTTCTGCGCTTGAAGACCGCGCTGAGCAGAGTATGTTCTGTAATAGGAAACAAATTGGCACAAACTGTGGAAAGAAAAAAAGTTTTAAGAGAAGCGTAGGAGAACTTCTTGCATCTCTAACTGTAGTACTTCATAAAATGTCCAGATACAGCAAACACTGCATAGTACATAATGGTTCTTTTAAAATTTTAAAATACATGGCATAGTTTTTGCACATTCTCTGAAATTCAAAGTTCGGCATTTTGAATGTTTTAGCCTGAGTTTGTAGGTTTAGTATTGACAGGCTTTCGTGACGTGCTTTTTTTTAATCTGCATCAGAAACGTAACTTTGACAAACTGTGCTGTATGATGCACAGTCACCATCATGAAAAGTGTAATTGTTCATGTAATGTATTTATAACAGGCATTTAGCTGCTGTGATAATAAGCACTGTACAATCAACAAAATGGTATAGCGACGCTCTGTGTGCTTTTCAAATGTACAAAATACACATCTGAATTGAGACAGAAATAGCAACTTTAGTTATAGCTACAGTACAAATGATTCATACAGGTGACTGAGGAAGACTTTCAGACTTGTCAAGCTGAAAGCTGGCAGTTTAGGTTTTTCTCTTATAGGGACTCTTTGGAGATAATATATTGTCGCAGACGGATTTTTTACTAGTCTAGGGAAATGGAACGTGCATGGTAACTGCCATGTGTCTCCTTAATGCTGCATGTTTTGAGTTTAGGTCCTGCTGTCTGCCAATTTAAGTGTACTGCTGCATCAGTAATGTCATGTAATAAGCCTGCCATTAGATTGTTTGAAGTTCAGTCTTCCCAGGTGTCTTGGGACCACTATTAAACTATTTTAAATGTGCTTTTTCAAAAAGTAAATATAAATGCAGAGGATTTTTATTAGGATTTGTCATTAGATTAATGAATTATTAACTCTACAGAAGTTTTTGGTTACTTACTGATGACTGGTGGTGATTTTAAACAATGTATATATGCATGCCTCCATCAGTACCCCAAATTCATAAATGTTAGATGAACATAGCAGTTCCTGAGATGTCTTGCCCTTCCTCGTGCCCAAGTGAACAAGCGAGCCTTCTCCCAGGAGCAGGGGCGCAGCTCTGCACTGATGTGACTCAAGAATCTGCAGACACAGAACCAACTCAGGGACTGGTTCCTTAATCACCTTAATCTAATTTAACTGCAGGCTGCTGCCAAAAGGAGTGGCGGCACCCTGCCCGGTGCCTCGGGCTGTGTATTCCACCTGCGGTTCAGTTGCTGTGAAGCAACTACAGGATTTCATCTCTGTATCTCTGCATTTGGGAAGGGCTGATGTAAGGCATTAATGAAAATTGTCCTGAAGTAGAAATTCCTGCTATATTTATCTTCAGTAATTCTTATACTGCTATTCTTGAGCTCTGCCACAGATCTTTCAGTTCATTCAAATCTGTATTCATTATAGATAACGTAACAACTGTACTATTCTGTTCTAACTCAGTCTTGAGCTGAGAGTGCCAATAATGATAGATTCTGTAAAAATGGGGCTTCAGCTGTGGTCTACAAAGTTACTTTCCTTCACAGTGAGTTCAGATTTTACATCTGTGCTTCCATATGTGTCATTGACTTCCACTATACATCTTAATTTACCAGTTCATTAAAAAATACTGGTAGTTAAGTGTGAACACTGGGAGTCTTTTAATGAAGAGCTTGATGATTCTGGGAAATTTAGAAAGCAGTTGGAACTAGGTCTGCTTTGTTGGGAGCATGAAGCATGCCTAGATTGTGCAGCTCCCTGAGGCAGTGTCTGTCTTTTTATGGCCTTACCATGTTTCCTCCCTCCGTAGAACTACCAAGAAAAATCTTATGTTGTAGAATACTTGAATAGATCCTAATGGGATTCAAATCACATTTAAATATTAATATTATAAAATGTCAAGAATGAAATATAAAGAGAATTAGGGGAACAATCAGATTAGCTGATAAACTGCTTTGACCCGGGAGGACGTACACTGTCATTCTTAAATGGTGCTATAAGTTTAGCTAAAAGATTACTCCAGTCTTTGAGATGGTAAAAGTATTTTGAACGTTTAATGTCTGTTTTGAGGATTTGTAAATGATCCAAAAGCTCCCTGGTCCTGACACTTGGAAGCATTGGTCAGTTGTTACTGAAATCAGTGTCAGTACAGATTAAGTTTCACCCCCCTTTTCTAGTTGTGTGTGAAAGACAGTGGAACAGCTTGAGGTACGTGTTCTTACAAAAACATAACACAGAATGACCGGTAAAGAAGCAGCAAGCGTCTCCTTTCTTTCCCCTTTATATCATGCAGTGGCAGAACTTTGACAGTCTGCCATGTGAATGCAGGTGGTGGTGTTCTGGTGTTGACGTCAAAGTATTAATCTGATGTTCTGTTGAAAAAGACATCAATGTCTGCCACTCCGTATGGAAAGAAAGTAAGATACTACTCAGGTGTAGATTGGTATTAAAGACGATATCCTTCTTGCCTCTTTCTTTGTGTGTGAGAACATCATTTATTTGATTTAAAGAACAGGCCCTTTCTCCTAGATCAGGCCAGGTTGAAAAGTGAATTAGTTGTTCGTGCCACTTTAACAGCACAGGCAGGACTAGTTCTGCTCTGGTGTGGCCTTTGTTGGGTGAAGGGAGACGGGGGTTGTTGAGGCATGTTGCCCTGGGACACAAACTTAACTTTAAATGTCACTTCAAGATAAGTGAAAAGAGTTCCCTGGAAGTTTCAGAGCAGAAAGAAAATTTTCTCGGAAGGAACTGGCTCTTATTTGACACAGGGCCCTACAAGGAATGGCTTGCTTTGGCAGTGGTAGCATGGTTTTACTGAGAACTTGTGCATAACTGGACTTGTAATTGTTGTTCTTTATGTTCTAGCCGCTATTTGAAAAGCAGTATGTTTTGATGAGTAAAGACTTTTTTGCATAGTGTCTGTTTTTACCACAGTCTGATGGTATATATGCTGAATATAACAAAATAGCTGGGATACTATCTGAAAGTAGGAATAATCACGGGGATGCTGTCATGTGCTGGTGGGAGGAGGGCTCTGAGCATAGCTCCGCTATAGAAGAACACTTTTACTTTACTATTTGTTTTTCAAAACAAGAGAATAAACATAGCCTGAGCAGATTGCACCAAAGTCTGACTTAGGAGCAATGCTGAGTGAAGAATTCTGCTCAAAGAAACAAATATATTTTAACTGATAATGCTGAAAAACTGTACAAGCATTATGGTTCCATTTTTTGATTATGCTCCTCTAATGCTGCTTTTTTGTTAAAGAGACTTTTTACATAAGGGTAGGGATCTTGCAGGCAAGCAAGACAGTAAGAAAGCAGCATCCTTGAAGGCAATGTAGTTACATTAGATACTAAGGTTTGATACCATGGATGATTTTTTATTACTGTTTTTGGTACAACATTATTCTTTTTTACTTCCTGTTACTTATTTTATGAGTCTTTTGTCATATGTTTAGTGTAGATATAGTTACTGATGTTTGTGCTAAGATACTTGCTTTTCTACAGTTCCGTTTTTCCTTACGCTGTTAAAAAATGCAGGATTAAGCAGGATGTGAGGCTCGGAAAAGTCTTTAGATATACATCTGAAGTACCAGCAGGTCTATAGAAACTACTAAACTGGTAAAATTACTAATAGATAAATTGGACCAATTTCAACATGTGCCTTACTTGAAATTAATAGAGAAGATATTTTATTAGGCAACTCTGAATTTGGCACAATTTTTAATTTGTTCTGTTGGGGAAGTCTGTCTCTTCCCTTCCCCTACTGCTGGACAGTGAGCATGCTTGCTGTAATCCCTCTACCACTAGATGATGCTATATGAGTGATTGATATAATCTTATCTGATGCTGGATGTATTAATCTCTTAAGAAAAGGAGGAGATATCGCTGAAACAGTATTACTGCCTATTCTGAAATAAGTATTTTGAGACGTTTGCCTGACACATTTTTAGAATTTATTTGCTCTGTTATATTAGTCATAAAGATTGTTTCTCTCTTGTATACCCAGCAGTATGCTAGTCATTACTTCCAATTAGGCAGGCTTTTCTTTTCATATGCCTATAGAGCTCGTGGTCTTGGTAGTGAGGAAAAAAAGCAACAAAATGTAACTCAGCCAAAAAGGTTTTTGCAGGAACTCTGTTCTGTAGCATCTGTGGCTTTTCATTCGTTGAAAGATGGCAGGGGAAGAAAATTGCTATACATTCCAGCATGAGCAATAATCATTTCTCAGGGGAAATTTTTGTCTTTACTTCACTATGGCTGTTTTTTAAGCACGACCTTTTTGGTGAAGGATTGCTTACCTTTTTTGGGGGTTTGCTGTGTTTATTCTACACAGAAGCCTACAAATAGAAGAGCTCCATCAGGGTGAACTGAAGTTATCCTAAGGAAAAATTTCATTGCATGGATTGTGTAAACTCACTGAGACTGAAGTAAAGCTGGAAAGGAATCTACAAGTGAATAAAACAAGAAGTTTGGAATTGGATTTGGGGAATCTGGGCTTGGAAATGCCTCAGGTAAGTCTGTTATTATTTTATTTGCTTCTGTAAATAATTTTGCTTCCTTATTTAAAAAAAAAAAAAAAAGAAAGTTTAAAAGCAAATTTGACTGGCATTAGCAGGGAGAATTTATAAGAGATTAAATGGTGTATATTTTTTAGAGTCCCAGTAGTGTCTATGGTGGAAGCTATGTTGCTGCTCTTGGTACTGTATTTGTTCACACAGCAAGATTCAGCAAAGTTGTCGTCTTGATGAGGGTGGATGCCTGGAGAGCAGCCTTTTATTACTGCAGTGATTCACACATCAGCACACTGAATGACTTTCAGCAGTACAGTGTTTCTCCCTTCCCAACCCTCAGGGCGAGTGCGTCTAGAAGAGAAATAGACGTCTGGAATTAAATGTAGCAGAATGCCTTGCTGCCCATTCCCTGCATGCCCAGTCATCCTGCATAATGTTTTTTTGCAAAGTTCCACTTCGTTCTCGAGAGATACAACACTCTTGATTTAGTTGTAATAAATTTTCCTTTTGTTACAATCTCAGGTGGAAGTTTTATGAGTTCTAATGGTTCTAAAACCAGTCAACATTGCTTTAGTACAAATGGTTTGTATTACGGTGAAGGCCCTGCAATCGTGTAGTGCCTATTGATACAGATCTTGCCAGTACTCGCTCTCCTCTTCTACAAATGCTAACATATCCCTAAACTTGGCAAACGCACGAGAATTTCAAACCAACAAAAAAGAATGAATGAGCAATGCTCTTGCAGCTATATGATGAATACAAATGTGTCCTTTGATTAAAGAGCTGCATGTTATTAGCTGTTCTTAAAGCATTCTCTCGCTCTGAGGAATGACATGCTTATCTGTGTAGGTAAAAAACTTCCAGATGCAAGCATAGCACAAGTTCAGAGACTTGGATGAAGTGGCAATATACTCTATGTTTTGTTGAAGAAAAGAATATGCCTTTTTATAGCATGCTTCAAATGTCAGTATCAATTCTGTTGTAGCCCAGTGTGAGTGGAATGGACCCTCCTTTTGGGGACGCCTTTCGGAGCCATGTGTTTTCAGAGCAGACTCTGATGAGCACGGATCTCTTGGCAAGCAGTTCAGATCCAGACTTCATGTATGAACTGGTAGGTCATCTTTCTGTGTGTATACGTAACTTCCTCTCCTTGACTAATACCCTGAGTTCGTGTAGTAATAAAGGGGTATTTGTTCAAGAATGCTAGAAGATTATTCATTACCGCTAGCTACTGATTAGGGAAGAGCCTAACTGCTTGTCCAGCAAATGTGATGCTTCCTCAATAGACGCTTGTTAAAGCTGGCCATCAGGAGAGGCTTGATATACAAGTCTCAAATAGAGCTGTGTTGACATTATGTAATGGTGCTTGAGACTCTTCCTTACAATCTTTTCTGCAAGAGCAGCTATATGCAACTTCACCCAAGCTGTGAATGCAGGGGAAGCAAAATAGAAGTTGACTCATGAGCTACTTATACTAGGATTCTTTTTTTTTTTCCCCCCCTGCATCAAAGGAGAAAGGTAGCTCGTAGTTGTTAACTGATCATGTTAGAATGAGATTTTCCAGGGACTGGTAAACTTGAGCATATTCTGTTAAGCACACAGCAAAGATTGACCTAAGTTAATAGAGACTAGAACAGCTTGCCTGTGATGTCTTTCGTATTTTAAATACATGGATATTGGTACTAGTCTAGTTCCTGATGACCAGATGAATTTGCAATAGCAGAAAAAGAATCCAGCGGCATTTGACTTGCATCTTTAGCAATCTCTTCAGAAGGATCTGCTGCTGAAGCACGGAAACTGGACTTCTTTCTGACCCTCAAAAGAAGCTTTTAGTTGGAAGTTGAGGTATCTTCATATGTTATCACTCTCTTGCACTTCACTGGAATTAAGCTCACCATACTAGATTAAGTAGAGGACAGAGATGATTGATACTTTTTTTGTATTAATTTTTAACTTGTCTTATTATGCACAGGACAGAGAAATGGACTATCAGCAAAGCTCCAGAGACAACTTACTTTCAATGGAGGACTGCAAAGACCTTGAGAACTTGGAGTCTTTTACGGACATCCTGGACAAAGAAGCTGCTCTCACCTCAAAGTGGGAGCAGTGGGACACCTACTGTGAAGACTTAACTAAGTACACTAAATTAACCAGCTGTGACATCTGGGGAACAAAAGAGGTGGATTACCTGGGCCTTGATGACTTTTCAAGCCCGTACCAAGATGAAGAGGTGATAAGCAAAACACCGACACTGGCTCAGCTTAACAGTGAGGACTCCCAACCTGTTTCTGATTCACTCTATTACCCTGATTTGCTCTTTAGTGTAAAACAAAACCCTTTAAATTCTTTGTTACCTGGCAAAAAAATTGCAACCAGAGCAGCAGCCCCAGTCTGTTCCTCCAAGAACGTTCAGGCTGAGGCACCTTTGTCGGACTGTGTTCAGAAGGCAAGCAAACCTGCAACTCAGCCTGCTTCCAGTACGCAAATCATGGTGAAGACCAATGTGTACAATAATGAAAAGGTGAACATTCATGTTGAATGTAAAGAATATGTTAAAAAGGCAAAAGTAAAGATCAATCCTTTACCACAGAGCAGACCAGTGCTGAGCCAGACACATGCTGATGCAGCAAAGGAAAACACCTGCTATTGTGGTGCTATAGCAAAGAGACAAGAAAGAAAAGGAATAGAGTCCCCACATAGTCACAGTACGCCTCCTATTTTGCCTTTTAAAGAGACTCAAGAACTGCTCCTCAGTCCACCCCAGGAAACCCCAGGGCTTATTGTGGGGGAGAGCAGTCTTTCTGCCAGCACATCAGTGTCAGATTCTTCACAGAAGAAAGAAGAGCACAACTATTCTCTTTTTGTAACAGACAGTTTGGGTGAACAGTCAGCCAAAGGAGACCCTGAGGAAGATGAGGATGATGAGGACGATATAGAAGATGAGGACCATGATGAAGGATTCGGCAGTGAGCACGAGCTGTCTGAAAACGATGATGAGGAAGAAGATTATGAGGATGATAAAGATGACGACATCAGCGATACTTTCTCAGAACCAGGTACCAGCAATGTTGGGCTTTGTTAAGATGGAGGTTAATGGATTTGTCTGCCACGTGGGAAAGAATGCTTTTGAGTGTTTTATGGTTACAGATAAGCAACACTGATCTTAAATTATGATCTTTCATCCCAGATTTTCCAAGTGCTTTGCAAAATGTAATTAATGAAAGCTATACAAAGTCTCTATTGCCCTGTTTCAAGAAAAATTGCATAAACTGTGGTCATGCAACAAAAATAATAGTAGAGAATACAGGAAGCCTAGCTTGTAGCCTAAGGTTATAGAGCAACTACCTGCAATTGTTGTTGTCTTTTTTCGTGGCTTGATGATAGGATGTGCAGAACTTTCTAGTGCTTCAGTAGGTTGCTGCTTTGAATTTATCCAGAGTTACATCTCTTGATAGCTGGTATGAAATCATAGCCTGAGTGAAATAATTTCATAATTACTTAAGTCCTACTGTAGGTACAGTTTTCCACAGAATCCAAAGAATACCTACCACTGAAACTAACAGAACCGTTTCTTCGTGGTTTTCAGCAGTAACACTTAGTGGGTTTTCAAAGGATACTGAACTCCTCTCTTCTGCATGTAGAAATGGAGCCTTAACAACAGAAATAAGAACTAACCTTCACCTAGAAGGTAACAAAGTGTTAACGTTGTGTAAAAATAAAATCTGAAGGGAAAGGGACAGGACTGTAACCAAGTATTAGTTTCATTGTAGAAAGTATTATAATATTCACATTTTATCAATGCTTTGTAGTGGAGTATAAGAATTAAGGTATTCAGACATTTGGCAATATGTAACTTCGGGGGGGAAAACAGCTGAAATTTTGCCTTTTTAAAAACGGCAGCTTCCCTAAAACTTGTCAGTGTTTGTCATAATGAACTCTTAGATTAAATTATTTTCTAAGTAGATTTCCTGAGTTGGCATTAAACTTGTTAGGCATTATGCCCTTTATGTTACTTTTACATGTACATAACACATTTTTAAAGCATTTTAAAACCTCTTCCTCCCTTCTTCTGAATTGAACTCCCTCTACTTTCTGGGGCTTTGAGTAGCTATTAGAGCTCTGTAATGATTGCTGTACTGCATAGTGCTTTGCAGCCCACGGAGGYATATTGCACAGAAAGCCTGGTAACCCTGAAAAAGAGATGTCGTATTAAAATGCTAGGATTTCAGTTGGTGGAATTACATTAACTATTTGCTGTTTGTTCAAATTTTACTGAGAAGCAATCGCTCTCGCCTTTTAAATACAACTACGTTGTGCAGTACAGTAACTGAGGAACTTGGCTTATACAAGCTTGCTAGAACTTTTAAGTGAATGAAGTCTTTCACCTCGAGTATGGTGATATTAAAAGTTTCACCATGTGTTTTGATTATATTAGAACGTAATGTCTCTAGGTATTTTAATTATGTCACTCTTGTACTTTGTGTTGCTTTTTTACCTTTAGAGTAAAGGTAAATACTATAGATAAAGTTTCTAAAAATAGGCATGGCACAGGAAGATTTAGCCTTCCATAGTACTGAAACCAATACCAGTTGATAAATTTAGAGTGAAGATGTAATTTACTGAAAAGACAAAAACTTACTAGTTATTGCTGACCCTCTGATGTATTTTATACAGTTTGGTTTTGTTTATTCTTCTTCATGTATGTTTTTGGAGTGCATGAAATGCTTTCTTAAAGCGTTAGTGTTATCTGAGGAAATACTTAGATACAGTGAACTTCAGGAACTTGGAGAAATAACTAAAAAATGTGACTGGCTGTTGGGCAAGTTTGGGCAATAATGTTTTTATTATCACCATGATACAGATTGAGCAATTTTGGTCACCTGCAAAGGTAATTTATTATGGGAATTATCAGCTCAGGCCTTTTCTAGCACTTAAACTTTTTTTTGCCATTACTAGTATATTTTACCTATCTCATTCAATAGAAATATTGGTAAATGACTGCTTCTCCCATCAAGTAGTCAAGAGATTCCAGAAATGGGAGATGCATCAACTGATTCAGTTTTCAGTAGCACTGGAGAAGAAATAGCTGAAAGGGAAAAGTGCTTGTAGAGACATGGAGGTTGTTTAAAGAAGTTGCATTGCATCTATTTTGAGCACCTGGACCATCAGCTGGGGGGGAAAAAGACTCATAAATGGTTTGACAGAAGTCAGTATGATTAAATGGTAAAGAGAAGGGTTTTTCTAGTTTTATTTTGGTGGGGCTATTTTTGCTTTGAGTCTGGTAAGATGCAGAAGTCATGTCTATCCTGTTCTCTGTTTTACTTAATTTAACCCTGGTGAATTTAAACCTAAAACCAGAGTAAGGGATGTGAACAAAGATTTTTAGGAGGGACTTGTGAAAGGCTTGAAAGGTAAATACAAGAACTCTTTCAGATTTCTTAGAAGCCCGCCAAAGAAAGTGAGACAGCTATATGATCTTTGCTGAGAGGAGAATTCAAGGAAGATGAATACAGGGCAGAAAAGCTAAACAGATTTGTTGCACTCCTGTATGTTACTGACTGGGTTAGGACATTGTGCACTAGATTATTCTATGTAACTTTAAAATGGTAACAGGTCAATGTTAGAGTTGCAAGGCAGGATGCATTAAGTCAACATAATTTAAGTTGCTAACTTAATTACAGTTTAAATAAGCAAACAGGAAGTCTTGATTTTAACCTTGTACATTTGTACACATCAGCTCTAAAAGAGATTTGTTTTCATCAGTTGGCTTAATTCTGTGTTATTATGAAGGTGAGCTAAATTTATACATATCTATATAATGAGTTACATAGCTTGACATGTTTTTTCAAGTGGAAAGTAAGTGGGTTTTTTAAGAGTATTTTGATACTTACATCAAACAGCATTTGGGTAAAATGGAAGTGCAGTTAAAAATATTTATGGTATTTGAAACTATATTTAATGTAAATTGTCATAATCATTTTGGCTATACAAGAAAAAATGTTTTATAAAGCATGTTTCATTGTTTGATTTGCCTTTAAAATACTGTCTTTTTAATAAACTAGAGTATCAAAGTAAATGAGTTGATGAAATTATTAGAAACAGAACTTTAGAACTGATTTCATCCTTCTGCACACCTAACTTTTATTCATACTTTGGGTTATGAGGTGAGAGTCAGACCAAAGCAAGAAAGTTTGGTTTTCCTCTTTCGACTGGTTTTTCAAGTGCAAACAGACTAATTGAATGGACTGTTTTAAAAAGAAGAAAGTGTTCTTTGTGCTACTGTTAAAAGATGAAGCAGAGCTCAAGCATATGGGGTTAAGGCTTGTTAAGCTTACAGTCCGTTCAGTGGTTGGCTTTTCTTTAAGCTTCATCAGTGTATATGATGTTTTGAAATGCATTCTTTTTTTAAGTAAATGTAAACTATTATATAGCATTTTAGTACAAAAGGCGATGCAGTGGTTTGGGGTTTTTTAACCTTAGTATAGGTTGTCTTTATTTTCTAAAGCATACGTAGGATTTTAAAAACTGTGGTTTGTGTTTACATAATTATGGTATAAATATTTATGCAATGTGGATAGTGGCATTACAGTTTCAATGTACTTCACAAACAGTTCATCATATCAAGCACATCGTAATATACCTCTAAAATATTGTGTAGCTTTACTGTGAATCATTTCTCTTCATCCCACTAAAGAGGTGAGGAAGAGATTGAACAGCTTATGTCCAGATCCCTTCAATTTAGATGGTCTTTTCTTAGGGGCTTTAGGTCATTGTCCTGATAACAGAGCCCCCTTCCTCTAGTCTAATGGAGATGGGTGGTTTGATTTATTTCCCGAAGGTATTCAAACTCAAGGAAGAGCAGGAGTTGGACTCAATGATCCTGTCCTAAATGGTCCCTTCCAACTCAGAATATTCTATGATTGAATAATTTTGCTTTCTTTATTAGTGTTTTGCTAATCCATCTTTATTATCTGCTTCTCTTTCCATGCTTTTTGATTAGAGATTAATTAAAATGCGGAGGCGAGTTAGGATTATGTTCCTGCAAATTCATGGAGAAAATTGTAAGGATGGAAGAACACTCTCCAACAGCTGTTGTCTGTACTCTGCAGTGGTGGGATTGTGGGGGAGAAGAGCAATAGAGCTTTAAGGGGTCAGAGAACATAAAGGGACTTTCAATGCATAAATAATTTGTCTCTTTGCAACTAGTGAAGCACCATCAGTGGCTCAATGTCTATCCCTGGATTTAAGGCAAGTACCCAGTAGTAGTTGACRCTGAAAACCAAGTCTATTAGATAATGTAAAACAGGCCTCGTCTGTGGTTTTGCTCTTAACTTGAATACTCAGTCCACCGTTAAAGGGCTAGAAACAGTTTTGTCAACATTATATAAACGATGCAATGCATCCTTTTAGGGTATGAAAATGATTCTGTGGAGGATCTAAAAGAAATGACTGCAATATCCTCTCGGAAAAGAGGCAAGCGAAGATACTTCTGGGAGTACAGTGAGCAACTAACACCATCGCAACAAGAAAGAATGCTGAGGCCATCCGAGTGGAATCGAGATACGTTACCAAGTAATATGTATCAGAAGAATGGTCTCCATCATGGTAAGAATAGAGTCCTAGTTACAAGTGAATGTCTTTCGTTCTGACACCTTCAGTAGCCAAACTCCCATACTTGCAAGTGCTGAGAAGTTGTGTTTTGGCCATGAAAATAAATGATTAAAACACTGCAAGTCTGTTGCTCAATTAGCAGAGTTCTGCACAGTGTCCAAGGAAGGCACAGTGAACATACAGTAGTAACTTTCAGTGTGGTTTCTTCCAGAGGAAGGTGGATGAATTGAGAATTGTAACTTCTAAGGGCTTTCAGTGAAAACCCCAAGAGTTTGAAATTTTCTCAGTGCAATACTGTAAACATATTGGATGGGTCGCTTGACTGATATTTGCTCCTCATAGCTGTTAGTTTCAGTCTTGCTTGTGTTAGAAGTAAGCTGGAAGTGATCTGAGATGCAAAGTTCACGTTAACTGCAGTATGAACTAAAGGACAAGCAATAAGGTGTAACTGTCTCTTTTTGCTCCTCCCTACTTGTTTCTCCCACCTACATGAAGCAGCACAGTGAAGCAGTTACTCTTCTGTGAATAAACTATTTCTTTAAAATACCCTCTTAGAAACTTAAACCAATTGGTCTAATAACTGTGTTTTATTCCCGTAACTTTTGATTAGCAATTTGCTGTACTGCACACATGACTAACAGCGCCTAGAACAAACGACTCTTAGGAGTAAAGTTTGCTTTCTTGTCACAGGACCTCTTTGGTAGGCTGCTCCATTTGATTTTGGCTTTGAAGGAGAAAATGAAAACAGCTTCCCTGGTTGTAATGTTAACATTCCCTTACAGTTGAAAATTACTACCTTTAACATGGCAGTTTACCTTCTGTTAAAAGAAAAGATTGTTTTTGTTGTTGTTACTTGTAGATTTATTCAGGGAAGAAAACTTTTTTTTTAAATCTCCTTAGTTTTTATATGCTTATTTATCTTGTAGTGAAATATGAGTACCTAAAGTCCCTATCACTGCTCCTTCTTATGAAGGCTTATATCTATACTTGTTATTAAACAACAAATAACCAAACATGCCTTGAGGACTCAGTCCCACCAGACACTTGGAGGAGCAAGTGACCTTTAAGTCAGGTGCATAGGCAAGGGATTTGTAGGATCAAACACTATTTAACATCCAGAAGCTACAGAATATAACACATGCAGGATTTTTTTATTTTCACATACAGACATGTACCAAGGTCATCTACTACCTCAGATAAATCATGCTAAATTATCAGCTCTCTAATAAATATTTCTGGAGCAGGTTTTGTTAGTTTTATTAACATTTTCATGCAAGTGTCTGTAACAACCAGCATTTTTAATAGAAATCTAGAAAGAGACACATAGCAGTGGCAGAGAATCTTAAGGAATAAAGATTTTGTCTTGAATATGTGTATTTCTTCAGGAAAACCAGACCTTAAATAGCTTCAAATACATATAAAAGGGATCGATTAGCCTTTACGTGGATCATTTAAGCTCATATCACTGAAGATCATTTCAGTACCAGGCCTCAACACTCTTTCTTAATACAGAACTCTAGCAATAAGATTATTTAGGAATTTAATCAACTTGAGTGTGCAAGAGGATATATTGGCTGAGCACATGAGTTAGCAAGTTACAGCTGGGGCAAAAAAAATGCGTTTGAACTTGTGATATACATTTTTCAGCACAGTTGTGCGTATACTGTCTATCGCATCCAGTAGCCTGGCCAGCAGTATTTGCTCTTATCTGATCTGGATATAATATGAATTGTACAAAGCAGTTTGTCTGGAAATGCTCTTTCTATTGTGAAAGGCCATAGGGATCACATGATTCCAGTCCATTCTCTTGTAATGAACAAAGGAACTTAAACTGTGCCCAAAAAAATACATATTTAAGAATGTTTTTTCACAGGTTTGTGTACGTATTGTGTCACTTCCCAACCCAATTTTCTGCATATTTAAAACAGGAAAATATGCAGCAAAGAAGTCACGGAGGACTGATGTAGAAGACCTGACTCCCAACCCCAGAAAACTTCTACAGATTGGTAATGAACTGAGGAAGCTGAATAAGGTGATCAGTGACCTGACGCCAGTCAGTGAACTTCCCTTAACTGCCAGACCAAGGTCAAGAAAAGAAAAGAACAAGCTGGCTTCCAGGTATATATTAGATAACACTACATGGATGAGTAAATTTGGATTACTACAACTGTACAATTAAGATCTAACTAATTTTTGCCTCAAGAGATCCTGCTTCTGCAATGGGCTAATTACCAGTTTATCAAAAAGCAGGGCAACTGGCACTTTGGAGATGTAGTTTCCCTGTTCCCTAGAAAATGATGTATTTCCACGGGAAGCTGGCTTACTTAGCTGCAGGGCAAATGATTGATACAGTGATAAAATCCTTAAGTGTGAAATGTAAGCAAATATAGGTAGCAGAGTGCTTTCAGCGAAGGTGAGTGAGTAGATAGATGATTTTGTACATCACAGCTCTGGGAGTATTGGTTGATAAGTTCGTGTGGCAAACGAAACAGATGCTCTTAGTATTCTGGAATTTTTGTTAGTGTTCTAATTCTTCCCCTCTTCTTACTATAGGGCTTGTAGACTAAAAAAGAAAGCCCAGTATGAAGCCAATAAAGTAAAACTCTGGGGTCTCAACACGGAATATGGTAAATACAACTCTTCACATCTTAATTTTTCTTTTGTTCRGACAAGTCTGTGTTTTGCACCATCATGTAACCTGGGTCATACCTGGCAGTTTATGGAGAAAACAGGGTTGGTACAAACCCAATAATTTTGTTGGTACAAAAACAGTCCACTCCATAAAGTGTACGTAAATTGGGTTACCTGCAGTGTTGAGCTACTTTACAGATGTAAATTATGTAAATGTATGCATGTAATGTAAATATTTTTGAAAATATGTTTACAGATGTAAACTATTACATCTTAATTTTACAGTACGTGTGATGTGACACCTTTGACACTTACAGATAACAGTGTGTGGACAACTGTGGATCTCTTGCTTCAGGGGGAATGTGCTGTAAAACTAATCCAGGTTTTTTTCTTTGCAGATAATTTGCTGTTTGTGATCAACTCCATTAAACAAGAAATAGTTAATCGAGTGCAGGTACCTAAAGATGATAGAGGAGCCAACATGGAACAGAAGTTGAACGTACTTATTAAAGACACTCTTGGTAAGCAGTAAACAATGTATTTGCATGTATGTGAAGAGACATGTAATCTTTGATACGTCAGAGACATATAATCTGTGATACATTAGAYTGCAAACAATTTCTGGAATAGAGAAAAGAAAGAAGCGCTTCCAAATTTCAGTTGTCTGTGCCGCCTCTTGGTTGGTTACTAACCAAAGTCTTTGTTGGCTTTGTATTACTTATAGGAATGTACAAATACCTGCAATGGATAGTAACCTTACAGCACGTTTTCTTACCCTCCCTTTTTAGGACTACCTGTAGCTGGACAGACATCAGAATTTGTGAATCAAGTTTTAGAGAAGACTGCAGAAGGAGACCCCACCGGTGGCCTTGTAGGGCTACGAATACCAATGTCAAAAGTTTAAGACATGACTTCAGCTGTTCTCATCGGTCAGATTCTACCTGTGTTGTCAAGTACTTCATTGTAAATTGCATTCTGGTCTGCATGTCAGTTTAGCATTACATAAACACTTACAATTAGGTTCCATTGTTTTTAAGTAACAATGTAGTAAAACAAATCAAAGCATGATATAAAATGCTTAATAGCATTTTTGGAGCATAAACCAGATAGTTTCAAAGCTGCTTTAAGCTTAAATACAGAGATGAGGATTCTTTTTAAAATTAAGTTACCTAGGACCAGAATATATCACTTTTGTTTTAGAAGCAAAACCATGGTTTTGCTAGTAAAAATTTTTAGCATATGCCAGACATTGTGACAGGTTTATGCTCCAAGTAAAATAAGAGGAAGCGTTTTTTTGGTAAAGCTGTCAATTTAGGGAAATTTTTGTTCCTTTTTTTTTTTTTTTTTTTTTTTTTTTTTTTTTTTTTTTTTTTTTTTTTTTTTTTCTTCTTAAAAAACAGTAAGCTTTCTTTGCAGCCATTAACTTGTACATAGCACACGTGGCAGTAGAGCTAGTGTGCCATATAAGACTTTAATTTTCTGAGCTTAATATAGTATTTAAATGTCTGTGCAAGCAAGAGAAAAAAAGTATATTCTTTGTGCCTTGTATTTTGGGGGGAGAGCTATCAGTATAAGCTGGTAAAGTTTTGTATGAAGAAAACCCTGAGGGGAAAAACCAAGATGTATAGATGGTAAGATTATGGGTTTTAATGTATTTGTTCCAGCTCTTAAAATTTTTGAATGTATATAGGAATATGTTGAAAATGTAGATATATGCCACAGAGTCTATGTATTGTATAAAAGATGGCTCTAGAAAACTCAATTTCGGTACTTTGGCCGGAAGAAAACAAATACTTGCACATTAATGCGATTGTTTATTTTTGTACCAAAGACAAATGCAACTGATATGGCGAACTGCCAGTCTAAGTAAAGTTTTGCACAGCTTATATGATACTGTACTGAATGTAAAAACAAATGAAAAAAGAAAAAAAAATTAAAGGTCAGGGTTAGGGATCTTACTGAACTGTGAATTTTTTTGTTTGGGTCCAATTATCTACAGAAGGAGCATTCATACATAACAATATTATTTTGCTGTTCTTGTAGTTCGCTTCCATGGTAGATAAGTTGGTGGCCGTCTTGGAGTCTTTAAATCTTTTTTCTCTGCACTTACTGTAGGAGATTTTAATATATTTGGATTTTAGTAAGCTAAAATAGTTTTCAACTTTGAGAATTTAAAAAAAAATTTAGTTTGTTGTAGTATACTTCCACCAAACAACCAAAATAAAATTATTTTTATTGTAATGTGTATATATGTAAAGAGAAAAAAGAGCTACAAATATCTAATTCCTTAGTTGCCACTTTTCCAGTTGATGTATTATTATGCATGTGATGTTTCCAAGGATCAACACAGGCTTCAAACAAAACAAAAAAAAAAATTTATAGACTTTTATATTTTTGTACAGGTATTTCGAAACTAGCTTCTTCAAACTTATATGTGACTTATTCTTGTTAATTCAGTAGTTTCTATGATTGAGGAATATTAACACACAGTTCTTATTTGCTCTTCTGCTAATAAGAGTTGGCTTTGTAGTCAGTGTTAACGTACAGATTAAAAGCTTTAGCCTTTGATGAGAAAGTCCTTTATCTCAAGGCAAGATCATTCTCTGGTTTCATGGACCCCCCCCTTTTCCTCCCTGTTCTTTCTCTCCTTATTTAAAGATGACAAAACACTGTTTACTGAAAATAGAAATACCAAATATTTTCAAATGTAGCTGCTGAAAAAAAATGCAAAAGTCCATGAAGGCTTTCTCCCCACTCCCTTTGGGGAATTTCTCCACTTCTAGTTTGTCTAAGTTTGTTTGTACTGTGATTCCTTTTTGTTTATAAGTAGATTATTTTTATATCCAAGCTTGTACTATTAAAAAAAGTCTGAATCGGTAATAGTGCAGTAAGAGTGGCTGACGAAGGTGGCAGTCCTGCCACATACTTATGAGTGTGCACACAGCTTACTTTGTATCTAAATATTTTGGAAGACTCGAAAGGGAGGAGGAGGCCAAAATACCACTACTGAGCTGTACAGAAAGTCTTTCCTACAAGAGACTGAACAAATAGCCAGGGCAATTTAGGCAAAACTTTGTAAATCCACTTAAGACTTGCAAAATCTGAGTGGAATGTGGGTGGTTTTGTTTCAGGTGTTTTTGTTGTTGTTGTTAGGGTGAGGTGAGAGTTGGCTGCTGCTTTACACAGTGGGTCAGATGTATTCCTATTGTAATTATTGCCGATGTTGCAGTTATTCCGGAGATGCATACGGCCCATAAAACCCCGACAAAGAATGTCTCTTGTGAAGTTAAGGCCATGTCTGTACCAAGATTTGAATACTGTTGTTCCTTTCTGATGAATGGTGTTAACGCACTGCTCATATACGAGAGGTCCTTACGCTATATCCAAACTGTGTAGACAAGGCAGCGTTTCTAAACATTAAGAGAGCAGTTTTGCAATCAGGTAAAAACTTCTGTGACAAACTGACAAGGTATTAAAAAGCCCCTTTTTCACTGCTCGGAAATACTGGGCAAATATAACTTTATAGCTTTTTATTTTTGTCTGAAAACCAGAATATGATTTTGGTCTAGCATTTCAAAGTAGACTTTGAATCTTTAGTGAATTCCATACCCTTGCATTTCAGTGTTTTCTATGTATTATTTTAAGTTAAAGCTTTTAAATAGTTGAGCTTTTTAATGTTGACACTTTATTTTGTACCTATTTATATGTATGTATATCTTAGAAAAGCACTTTGTTTAAAAAAAAAAAAAAAAAGAAACTGCGTTTTATATGATTCCTGCCACTTGCTGCTAACTCTGGGCTGGTCAGAATGCTGCAGCGATACTTGATATAAATAAAACCTGGCAGTAAAATGTAGAGTAAAGATAAGACCTTTTGCTGGTTTAACTTTATCATAAAGGTGACATAGGCAAGCTGTGCAGCTTTACATTTTAACCAGGGGACTCTGTGGCATTTAAACCGTCTAGAAATGGTTGTACTTTAATGCCAGTAACAATCTGCTTCCTCTAGTGTCATTAAAATATATACATTTAGTGTATACTTATCACAAACAAAAATCTTATAAGGGTATAAAAACCAACAAATGTACATGTTCTGTTTTTTGGCAATTGTGGCATGCATTTTTGGATGATCTTTAGAGAAGACCATTTTCTAAAGATTTTCAGTGTTCATACATGGTATGTGGATCTTAATGAAGTCCTGGATTTTTTGTTTGTTTTTGAGTGTAGGCAGTGTGAATATTCACTTTTAATCCTATATCCAAAAACAATTATACATTTTTGATTTAATACAAACAAAAGCTCTTCCTTTTTCTGATACACTGGATTCTCTAGAATTTGTTTCCATATTAAAAGCATGCTGTCATAACTGCTCTTGTTGAGATCTCGTCAGTCTGAACTTAGGTGCCACACTTTGAATTGATGGACTGCTTGTTCTACTGTACCATGTATGATTCGCGTCCTTTCCTACTTCCTTCATGACAGATGATGATGTGGCTTTATATTGTGCCTTACTTGTACATCTAGAACTAAATGTTTTTCATTCCCTCTGAACTCTTCAAACCTAACCCATCTGAAATTGAATCAGAACTGATAAAAGCATCCTGAAGAAAGTCTGGATAGATCTGATTTCAGTTTCTCTCAATAGTAGTCCTTTTGTATTTATATGGAAGACCAGTTTTTGAATGGCCTTGCAAAATGTGGGGGTGCTCATGAAGGGTGTTTTTTAGCCCTAAACCCCTTTTGCTAACGCTTCCTTTTATGGTTTATYGAACACATTTACTGATACTTGGTGAGTACTTTTTTTTGGATGAGAGAGACTTACTACTAAAGCTATGTTTACGTGTGGATGGGCTGGATTTTCTTACCATACCCATTGAAATCATTGTGATTTAATGAAGTTGCATTGCTGTAAAGCTGATGTGAGAGTCAGGCTCAGCTGTGTTCAGTTCCTAATTCTTTGTAGATAGACTTTTTTCCATACTAAGAGGGCCAGGAAAAAAGTTTTTTTTAAAAAAAACAACCAACCAAACAAACAAAAAAAAACCCTAAAATGGATGAAGGGTCTTTTAACTAACCTAAAAGCAACCAGACACTCTGAAATACAGTGGTGTCAGTTTTAATTTTATTTTAAAAAGATCCCCCCGTAATATTTATCTGGTATTTGCCTTCATTAATAAAACAGTTAGCTTATTCACAAAATATAAAGACTGGATGTGCTTTTCTTTTCCATAAATCATTTAAACATAGCTATTTTTTTAAAGCTCTAAAAGGCTCTATCAGGAGAATTTCAAAGGGTTGTATACAAGTTGCCTTCAGCAGAAATAGCAAATACAATTCTGTTCCTCAAACGTGCTTGCTAGTCTTCCTGAAATTCTGTTGAGGCATAACCCAATTATGTACCGTGAATGTTAGGATCTGTATTTGGCCTTGAGACCTGAATTTCAAGAATGCATCTAATCATGATTTTATTTTCTTTTTAAGTTGGAGGCTTCAGTTGGAATCATCTAGTTAAGTGTGCTGCTAGATGTGGTCTTGGCTTATTGACACAGCCTTGCACACAGCTGAGGTTTATTTTGTTTACCCCAGGGATCGTGTGAAGTACATTTCAAACAGTTACTGCTTCAGTGACTGATTCTTCTTGTTAACTGTATTAAGGGCATTAGTATGTTGAGAAAACACCACTCTTGAATATCTCCCAATATAAGTTGGGATTCTTAAATGTCATTTTTATGAAAGATGGCACTTCTAGGTTATATCTTCTTTGCAGCATACAAAAATGTCTCTATCTTTCTACAATTTACATTTCACAATATGCCATGTTTTTTCCCCCAATGCTTCTAGCATGATAAGAAGGTGTGTGTGCACACTGAATTATAATCCTCAGCCTCTTAGACATTCATGAACTTCCACAAGAGCAAATACTGACTATGCATTTATTGTCTTTCTAATGAGCTGTGGAGCTAAAAGCAGAGCCAGAGCTATTTTAAGCCACACTTTTTTTTTTCCCCATAAAAAAAAATAAAAATCCAAACTTTTTAGATAACATCAGTGTTCAGAGTTTTTCTTGAGTTAAGAATATTTTGTATTTGGGTATCTGTGTAAGTCAAATTTGGGTGAGTTAACTAGCTATTGTAAGGAAAACTTCTGGATTGGATTTGGTATTGGCAAAAGCACACTCCGCCATGTCAAAATCTTCTGATTACGAAACAGAACCTAGTAGTAGCACTTAATTTCATTAATCTTTCTTATAATGATGGATATTCATACATTCTGATTTGAATCATCTATCCTCCCGGAATATTATGTCCAAGTAAAACTTACTGCTCAGTATTTGTGGTTGGGTGAACTCTTAAGGCTGATGGCACATGCAGACGTAGGTGGTTGACAGGCAAAAAAAAAAAAGGCATTTTAAACAAAACATGGCATCCTGTTCTGCCTATGCTTGGGGTCATGATTGTAATGCTGTCCTTGATATTCTATAACCAACTTCCAACTGGAGCTCAGAAAACCTTACTGAAAGTCTTGTCTCTGTTAGAAAATAAATTTACCTTGTTAAAAGCATGATCTGTTAAGAGTTGCAATGTTTAATGTTGGTTAATAGTTGTGCAGTTTTTATTTTTTTGAAAAGAGGCACAATTAAACTATTGACTTTGTTTACTCTGTCACCCTTGATCCCTAGCACTTCTATTCAGATACAAATTCATCAATGTATGCAACATCCTTTGTAATTTAAAATAAAAATTGTGGAGGAAATATCGTCTCGAATCATTGTATGTGTGGAGTCATAGTGAATGGCATGTGCTCCCTTGAAGTAAATGCCCTCGGTCTCCTGGTATTGTCAGCAACTTTCCTTTGGAAGGGATCATAGCTAGGTAAGGAAATAACTTGTTTTCCCGCCCTGGTCAGTGCTCATACTAACAGCTGCCTCGCGAGGCTGCTGGGTCAGGATGGTGGGACCATCAGGAGAACCTGGACTGCAACCCACCAGGTCCTTTGGCTTTCTGCAACGGCCGTGAAAATGGTCTCCGTCTTCAACACCTGCTGGCTTTGTCCAAACCTGGTTTGTGAGACAGCACGGTCTGAGGGCAGGAGGGGGAAGACGCCGCACTGGGGGAGGAGCTTGTGGAAAAAGCTGAAGGGCCATTGCATTGCCTGCCCTTTCCTTCTTTCAGGCGTACAGAAGGTACTTCATGTTGTTCCCCCAGCCTCCTCACGCTGACACCCGCCATCCTCCCTGCTGCTGGGGGTCAAGGACCTTACCGGTCAAGGCCTGTCCACCCAGAAACCTTGGGAGGTCTGTTGGGTATAAAACTGCAGCTTCTGAGGCCAGTGCAGCCCTGATGTTATCGTTGCTTCTCCCACATGTCATGGTAGGGGCTGCTTTGGGCCCCTTTTTTTAGCTTCTGAGGGCTAAGAGACCCACCTTAGCCCTCATCAGCTAATAAACTGCCTTTTCATGCTTTTACACAGTGCACGAAGGAACGTTTCGCTACCCGAAGAACTATAAAATCGAATACTGGCAGCACTAAGGGAACACGATACGCGTTACTCAGCAGGGGACCGCCACTGTTGAACAGAACAGCCACTTGCCGTTGCCACACCGCGGAGGTTCGGCGCCCCGGGCCCCCTCAGCTGCGCCCCCGCGGTGGCTCTCCGCAGCGGGCGGGAGAAGGCCCGGGGCGGCGGCTGCCGCCTGCCCGCTCCTCGGCGCCCGCAGGGGGCGCCCGCGGGCCGGGAGGCGGGGCCTCGGCCTCGGCCTCYCCCTCCCCTCCCAAGATGGCGGCGGCCGCCTGCGTGCCGGTGCGGGTCTGCCACCAGGAGATCGTCAAGTTCGACCTGGAGATCAAGGCGGCCGTGCAGGTACCGCCGCCCGCCCCCGCGGCGGGTCCGCCCTGCCAGGGCTGCGGGGCGGCCGCCGCCTTGCGCGGGGAGCCCCGGCCGGGCCGGGCCGGGCCGGGCGATGCCCGCCGCGGGCCGCGCTGACCGGGCCGTTGTCTTCCAGGACATCCGGGACTGCCCGGGGCCGCTCAGCGCCCTCACGGAGCTCAACGCCGCCGTGAAGGAGAAGTTCCGCCACCTCCGCGGCCGCATCCAGGTGAGGCTCCCGCCCGGGGGCCGCTCCGGTGACCGGCCTTTGCTCCAGGCCCGCACCGTGCGGCCCTGCCCTCGGGCTGCCTGGGGGCGGCCGGCGGGAGGTGGGGGCGGTGGGGAGTCCCGGCTGTGGGGTGTTAGTTTATCGGATCAATCTGCTGTTAATTCACTCCCTGGCCGGGGGCGGGGTGCGCGAGTTGCAGGTGGCAGCAGTTGTTGATCAGATTTTTGTGTTTCTGCTTTCTGCCATAGGAGCTCGAACAGATGGCGAAGGAGCAAGACAAAGAGTCGGAGAAACAAGCCTTGCTGCGGGAAGTGGAAAACCATAAGAAACAAATGCTCAGGTGGGTCGGGCAGCTGGTGCTGTTTACACATCCCCTGTAACCAGAGATAATCTGTACAGCGTCTTTCAGATCCTGTTTTGCAAATACGGTCACTGACATGATGCTGTTTTGCCCAAGACCAAGAGAGGATCAGGGATGGAAAGGGTAGGACTCCCTTCTCCTTTCCTCTCTCCTGTCTCCTCTCCCTATCCATGGTCTGTCCCTTTGAGCAGTTGAGCATGTAAGTAGGTGGCTTGAGAGTCTGTCATTTGACAGCTGGCACAGTTTTCTTCTTCCCTTGCTGCATAAATGGTACACTTAGGAGAAGAAATGACAGGACAGTATATTGTTGTTCTGTGGTGTGATATGGAGAAGGTCCATGCATGTGTCTGGGGTGCTCAGTTACAGTGGTGATTGCTTTGTGAAAATTGTTTTCACTTGCAAGGTGTTACTGTCATGTTACAACACTGTACTCTTGTGATTTCAGCAATCAAGCAGCTTGGAGAAAGGCAAATCTAGCTTGCAAAATTGCTATCGACAACTCTGAGAAAGATCAGCTGCTGCAGGGAAGAGACTCCTTAAGACAAAGGTATTTGACCGTCCTGCTGTACAATCTGAGATTTAAACAGTGTATGCTATATTCACTAGTTTTAAATGGAAGTGACGTAATGTTTTTAAGTTACTTAATTGTATCTGGAACATAGCTTTTCTTTTATGAGTGCATTTACCTTTTGTGGAGATTTAAACTGTTAAGGATTGTGATAATTTCAGGTTTTCTTGGTGTTGGCATGCCTAAGCGGAAAAGGGAATAAGTTAGCCTTCATAGTTTTTCTGACTGTCTTTTACATTAATTCCAAGCAGGGTTATAAACAAGTAATGGATCATTATGCAAGCTGTTTCCATGTGCAAAACTGGATGTAAGCTTATATGATTTCTGTATTGAAAAGTTGGCGTATTTAGTATCATGAAGCAACAAATGGGATGCCCAGGATGATAAAGTGGTAGTTTATATCAGTGCTTCCATACCAGCTCATGAAGTTGTACAGTCATGGATGAGTAAGTGGTGAAATATGGGCCCCCGTGAGATTCTGAGCCACTAGCAGTTGCTTTGGCTCATTACTTTAATATTTTGTGATTTTGTTTTGATTGTTTAGTGAAGATAATCTGAATTTCTCATGCAGTAAAAACTAGTTGTGTCTTTTGTACATTGGCAGCRATGTTTGGTGCCAAACTCTGTTCTAAGCTCTCTGGCTGCAGCATTTTCCCTGCAGTACCCAAAGACATGATTTTATCCTTTTCTGCTTTACTTTTTCCCTCTCTTTTTCAGGAAGACTACAAAGGAAAGTCTGGCAGAGAGTGCAAGTAACATCACGGAGAGTCTGATGGGCATTAGCAGGATGATGTCACAGCAAGTCCAGCAGAGTGAGGAGACAGTGCAAACCCTAGGTACAGATGTTATTTGGGTGTTTGGGTATGGATTGGATGATTGAAGCACCTTTCACCTGTTCTGTTAGGATGGGGAGAGGCAAACTGACATGGTGTGGAGCATAGTGGAAACCTGCTTTGCTGTAGGAGAATGTACTACAATGACAATTAAAGGGCTGTCCAGCAAAACTCCTCTAATGGTTGGACATAAACAGAAAATAATAATGTACGTTGCGTGGAGCTGTTTGTTGGAGTTTCTGTTTCATGATTATGAAAAAGAAAAGAGGGCAGGAAAAGGGGGCAGGATGAGGAGCTTTTGTTTTAGTTTCACATAAAAGCAATTGTAAAAGCAATGTGAGCTCACGCGGTGCTAAGAGCATGTTTCGTGTTACTCTGTGCTACTGTCCTGGCAAGCATTTGGTTATAGCAGAGAAAATAAAAGCGTAGGTACATGTCCATACACAGAGGAAACTTAGTATGGCTGGAAGACTGTTTTCCCCAGTTTCCAGCTGGGATGACTAAGAGACGAGGAGATCAAGTGACTTGAACCTGAGGTCACTTGCTCTGTCAGCAGTGCATCAGGGACTGTGAAACCAAGATTCCACCCAGTTCTTTGGCTTAGACTCCTAAGACAATAAATCAAGTGACCTGTCAGAACTGGTGATTCATGAAGCGTTTAGAAGTTGGATCTGTGTTGCCTGGGCCTCTTACTAGCTGTGCTTTTGGGCAGAAGAGAGAACAGTTTAAAGATGAGGATAAATAATACAACTTTTGCCCTTCTTGTTTTCTGCCCCCATCTGAGGATGGCAGCTGGGCACGGTTTGTTCATGCAAAAGTAGCATGTTTCTTCTCCCATTAAAAAGACAGTTTGGCAGACACTTTTTCACCCTGTTTCTGACTGAACAGCACTTGGAGTTCATCAAGGGAAAAACTATCAAAGGTCATTTACAAAACCCAGCTGCAAATTCTGAATCAGTAGTTAGAATTTCCTTTTTTCTGAGTAAGTCCTTTCCTAGTATGCAGTGAATATATGGGGCTATGAAGCAGGAAAGCTCTGCTTTGTCGTTAACAATGGGAAGCAAGTTTTCTATTTTCACTTGGACCAAAATGCCTCCTTAAGATGGGATGTAATGGTTTGCAAAATATTAYAGACTTATTTCTGCTATGCTTGTTTTTGTGAACCAGACAACATGCTTGGAGTTTGACCTTTCTTTAATCAGTCAGTTCAGTATAGAGTGACATACCAGCATTTACTGTGTATGCATTCTGTAATATAAGAAAAAGAGGACTCCTGGGCTTCTGCTTTCATTTAGTAATTTGAAAGGAGGAAGGCTGAGGAGTTTGGGGCGTTTTTTTGCTTGTTTGTTTTCTCACAGGGAAAGAGAAGTTGAAAGGGACTGATGTTCCATCTTGCTGTTTTGGCATATTCTCAAATTCTGTCTTTAGTTGAGACCCATCAACACACTTTTCCTCTAGTTGATTTTCTCTTTTTTATTAGAAAAAAACAAAACAAAAAATTATGTGTGTCTAAAATAACTATTAAAAACTGTTTAAATTGTTTGAACTGAATAATTAAGGATCTCTTACTGCTGCATGCTGCTTTTTCACTTTCTGCAGCCCCATCTGAATCACACTGATTTACTGCTCTGGCTTCCGGGAATAGTTTCAGTTGTGCAATTAATATGTTCGAATATTGACCTGTCCTGCTGCTGCTAGAACTGATGCTGATAGTGATGGTGATTTCTCTCTCTTAACTTGGTGGTTCTAGCACCATTCTTATTTCACTCTGCTTCCAGCGAGCTCTYGGGTAGCACTGACTTTGTTCATAAAAAATGTGAACTAGATTTGATCTGGTAACCTAAAAACTAAAAATTCAGGAACGTAGGGCCTTTAAGCCATTCAGTACTCTTATTTTGCTTTGCATTTTTCCTTAGCACATCAGGACTACTGAGTCGTGAAAGCTTCTGCAAGAACACAGTCTGCATTTGTCTTACCCATAAGTCAGTCTGACCCAGGAGGATCTCACAGGCACTATCTGTATTGCCARACATTGCATGCTTATATCCTTTGTCATGTATTCTTGAAGCGCAACCAGCTGAATTAATTTTTTTCCCTTAATTTCAGCCAATTCTTCACGAACCATCCTGGAAGCAAATGAAGAATTTAAGTCCATGTCTGGGACAATTCAGCTGGGGCGAAAGCTAATAACAAAGTACAATCGCAGAGAACTGACGGACAAGCTGCTAATCTTTCTCGCCCTTGCCTTATTCCTGGCCACGGTGCTCTATATTTTGAAAAAAAGACTCTTTCCATTTTTGTAAAATTCCAAAGCTAAACTGAACTATTACGAAAGGTCAGAAGGAGATGGCATAATAACGGTAGGACTTTTAAAATAAAATAATGAAGGGATATTGCAATAGCTGAAAGAGCGTTAGAGCAGGCATGACTTTATACTATCCCCATGGGGCATGCGACCTGCCAAAGCAGAGCTTAAATGAGCACAAGCTGGGAAGAAGCAGGTAGATCAAGGTGTGGAAGGAAGAAACACCAATTTGCCTGTAGGTTTGGGGAACCAGACAAACACTTGAGGAACTAGGCACTCAAAGGTGCCAGTCTTAACTTTCAACCTCTCTTTGTTTTGCCTTGAAATTAACTTTTGTCCTTGGACTGGAAACTGCTTTGACATYTGTGTATAAGGTGCTGAGAGTAAGAGGAAGGATGGAAGAGAGAAACTCACATACATTCCGTTAATAAASTATTTATTGTATCCATGTAAACTGAGTTTTGTTTAAAAAACAAGGTCTGATGGATTGAAAGAGCCTGAATAACTTCCAGTGTAAAAATTCTGCTTAATACTTAACAGCAGTGGTTGCTTATGGATTGTTTTTTCTGGGAGCATAGCATGCATGCAGTCTGGCTCTGTTCCTCTGGCCTCGGGAGGGCTCTGATGAAAGCAAAAATAGGAGCCCCATTTGTTACTATTAATTCACGTGATACATTTGAGAATTACATTGCCTATCTGTTGAAATCAAAAGCCTTTTTGCTCCTTTTCTTTATAAAATTCCACTTAATGCTTTATATTTGCAAAATACTGCCAAGTTGTAAGTTTGAAAGTTTTTCTTGCTCATATGGTTGATCTTTTCTCAGTTAGTAAAATCTTTTACAATGATTACCTCCTCTATCTTTTGTGCTTTAGTAATGGGAGTTGATTTGCTTTAATAACATAAGTACCACCCTGCCACACTCCATGTAGTACCAAAAACTGCACTGCAATGTTCTTAAAACCGATGTTGCCTTCCCCTCTGGAAATTGTTTCATTGCTTCTTCAGAGCTGACTGGTAAAGTTGACATTCTGTTTAGGAAATTCTCACAGAATGCTTAAATACTGCCTTAATTCAGTAGTTAGAAGTAAACTTTTTTAAAAGGCAGTGCTACATATATCCTAAGAAATACGACGTCAAGCAAATCGCAGTATTTAAGTTTATGTGAAATTTGAGGCTAGGTTACCTTTGTAGTTAGTTCTCAATGGTACGTTTAGAGAGAAGAGGTGACCAGTCGATTATCTTGTCATTGTAATACTCATTTACTAGATCTTATCAGTAGTCACGATTTACCCTTTTTCTGGCAGCTGCTACAAGCTTGGTTAAATACAGAAGCGGCAGTAGGTTGTAGTAATCCAAACCGGAGTACAGGACAGTTGAAGTGGTGATTGCGTGGCTATGTGCATAAATAAGAAAAGTTGGAATTTGTAATCGAGTTCAAAACCAAGGGCTCTGCCTGAAGAGTTGATACCTGAGCCTTTCTTCCTGGGGTAGTAACACGGGATTTGGAAACCTCCGCACCAGGATTGGTACATCCCGCAGAGGGCACTACTGCATGGGAGTCGAGAGCGTTTTCTTGCCATGGCAGTCCTGTAATACGCAGACTAGACAAAATGGATGTGGCTTTTTCCATATCGTTTATTCATTGTATTTCAGTGCAGCCTTCCTAATAGCCTTTCCTGAGATACGGAATTACAGAAGATTGAAATAAATTGAGAATGTGCGTGTTCTGGTTTTGAATAAAAGAGAAATTACTTGGCTTAAAAAAGATAGGTTGCACAAAGTCAACACGTGTGCTTTTTAATAATAACAAAAGCCTTGCTTTGGAAGAAGTCTTCTGATGAGCAGACAGCTAACCAAGGAGAGCATTGTGTAGTCTGCAAGTTGGGGCCACAATGGAGCAAGTTTCATCCAGCTCAGTGATACTGGCTGTTGCATCTCACATATATCATCTCCAGCATCAGGCTCCTGCCCTCTCTGGAGCCTGCTTTTCCCTGCACCCCTCTGCAYAGATGTGTACAAACATACAAAGGGTGATAAAAGTGCATCCACCTGTCCCCCAGTCTTGGAAAATACAGCTTTACATATAAATAATATTTAAGACATGAAAATTGTTTAGATTATAAGTATGTTTCAAATGAATTGCTATGCAGCAGTTCCTATTTTCCAAATGAGCAGTGCAGTGCCATTTTATGCAACTTCAGAGCAGTCAAATTCTCTTTTTATGGACTGCTTACTGCTCCTAGGCCAGATGTAGCAGTGTGGCTTTATTTTTTTCAGCCAGCTTGAAAACAGCCTCGTCTTTCTGAAATGCGGTACCTGCAGGTGGTCAAACACTAGCTGCCTCAGTATTTCCTCCCTCGTGTGGATGCAATATAAAAATAGGTTGTTGCTAATCTCTGAGATACTGGGACGCTAAGCAGAGGAGAGAAGCTCTTGCTGTTAAGCAGTGATGCAGCGTGACTGCAGGAAGTTTCACTGGGTTTATCTTTGYGACATGCTCCCGTCAGAACGTAGATCAACCTTAAAAAAAGCAGCAGCTTTCTCACAGTGCTGAGAATTTCAGTRAAGTTTGTTTTAAAGGGGTGATCTTTTTGGATGGGGATTGTAATGTAGCAGTTTGGGGGAAAATAAAAGGTCTGTTGCTGAATGTCTTGGTTTTTGCTCTGTTCTCATCTTGTTACTGAAATTTTAGCTTTCAGACCTTGACCTGCTAGAACACTCTGAGGGCAAAAAATAACTTTTAAGGACCTTCCTTATGACATTTGCTTTTTGTTGCAACCGGATTTCATTAAAAAAAATAATCTAGTCCTTTGTAAACATACCTACCTGCTCTGTATAAACTGACTGTCAATTTACARACCTTAGAGACAAAGGAAATAAGTTAAAAAAGATCAAGGACAACTGGACCGTTTGGGAGAGGGGAAGAGTAGAAATCCTCCCCGGGACACAATGGGTCGATCTGCAGCACTTGGTACTTGAACTGTTTCCTTCCATAGGCWGCCAGAAAGCATCCAGGCTCCTGAYGGGCCACAGACCTGAAAAGAAATAATCAGTGGAGACAGCAAGATCAATGTTATTTTCTCTTTGGGGTAAGAAGGGTGATCTGGTGAAGCACCATCTCTAACATGTGGGGCCAACCACCCCAAGTGGTGCCCTGGCTTGGTGGTTGGGTGCCGGAGCAGAGCCAGAGCTGGTGGTAGGTGCCTTGGATCCCTCCGAGGCACAGTGGGATGCCTCAATCAGCCCATATGGCCCGCAGCTGGGGATGGCTGAGTGGGTGTGCTCAAACATCGTCCCTCCAGGCTGCAGCATGGTGTCTGGCTTGCTCCTCACCTACAGACCTTGTTCCTGGCTTGAAGGTAGGTCTCTATATCTGATCTTTTGAATAAGTGAGCGGGAGCAGTACCGTGGGAAGAGGAGGTTGTTGTGCCTGGCTTTTTGTTGTCTGATACTCACAATGTTTATCCAGGGAGCATGGAAAGTTGGGCCTGTGCAGTTCTGTGTGTTCTGGGAGATTTATTTGCATCTTCTGCCTTTTGGGCAGCCCACTGGTCTCCTTGGCCACCTCTTGAGTATGAAGATGGGGTTTGAATCATGCAGGATGGTGTGTCTCAGGGTCTTGCTTTTGCTGCATGCCCAAGGTTGTGTTGTGAAGGGTAAAAACTGGCATCACACCAATTTATTTGAAAGGGAGTAGCATTTTCTTAGGTGCTTCACCCTTCAAGTTTGCCCTGACAAGTGCAGCAGACCCATCAGGGATGATAAGAGGATGGCCTCTGCTCCCTCTGCACTTTTGGGCTCAGGTGTGACTTGGGGACCAAAGGTTGGAGCCCTCCTGAGACCAGGAGCTCCAGAACTGCAGAAGCAGAAGATGTTTGGGGAGCTTTAAAGGAAGAAAGAAAGAGGGCTCTGGAGAAGTGTTCAGGGCTGTGCTGGAGRGTTCATACACAAGCAAAAGCAAACAGGAGTGCTCCTGTTGCTACCTGGACCGTTCCTCCCCCCCAGGCAGCAGGTATCAGATGTGGTCACTGCAAGCTGATAGTGGGATTCACTGTCRCAAAACAGTTGTAGTGAAGATCTTTTTCCTTCGAAGAATAACACTCCTTTAAAACAAGGAGCAAGGAACTACTATGAGTTTAAAAAGGGCATGAGATCTCCTTGCCCTGGAGTTCAGGGGCTGAGACAGGCAGCTGGAAGCAATCAAGCAGCTGTGTGTTAATGAACTCCTGCTCATCAGCTGAGTGGTGGTTACCTGTGTCCTCCCAGCAAAGGGGGCTGAAGCCATTTAAAGGACTATGGGTGTTTTGCTGTGCAGCTGGAGCCACTTAGGGATGAGGATGGGGCAGTTCTGATGTCTCGGTGGATTTAGAGCTTGCTGGTTTGTGACAGTCCATGCCAGGTCCTGCCTATGGAGTCCAACCTACTGAGATCAGTTTGCTTTTTCTGAACACCTGTGGAAAAGGGGAAAATGCCTGGAAGTTGACCCTCGATGTGTCAGGAGCCAGGCAGCGCTGTCGGATATTTAGCTGTGTTGGCACCACGTGGTTTGCAGGCTGTGGATGCGGATGTGATCCTGGCCTCCGTTCCTACGTGGCCATGGTGAAAAGCCGGTGGGCCGGAGCAGGTGCCTGCCGGGTATCCGTGTTGCCATAGCTGGGGTCGTGGGCATCTCCCCAGTACATCCCTGAAGTGTGCAGCATGAAGGTCACTTCGTAAGCATTTAGTTAGATGTATATTTTCAAGGAAAGTCACCTTTTAGTGATTCCAATAAAACATGGACCTGAGGGAAAGAATTGGAAATACTTTTAACATATGGCGTAACTGTGCTGAAAAGACTGATTTGATTTGACTTATAATTATTTCGTTATTGGTTATAGTGTCAGCAAATACAGAAATATTACAGGATAACTCTCTGGGGGAAAATAAATGAAGAGTGTAATATTATTTCCCCCGCCCCTCCCTCTAAGAATTGAGGGGAAATTAAGTCTGTATTTGAAGTTCTGCTTTTGAAATGCTTTCCACATAACTGGCTTTACCAAAATGGAAGGGTGAATTCATAGCTTGGAAGTTTCTAAAAATGTCTCTGCCAAATGTGCGCGGCTGCTATCACATGCCAAGTGGTCCAGAGCAAGCCAGGCAAGTCAGGCTGGAATCTTTGGGGGCTGAGAATATCCAGGGGGCATGTGCATACTTGTCTGCAAATGTGTGGGGCTCTTCTTTGGCTCTTGGGGGGGGGGGAGGCGGCGGAAATCAGCTTACCATTGCTTCGCCTCCCTATTTGTAACAGTGTGATTCCACTAGAAGAGAAATTTTAAGCAAATATTTTAGCAAGATGTGTCTTTCTGATTGTTTGTTGCTGCAAAATGCACCGAGCCCTTCATGTAGTTGGTGCCTGAGTGCTTGCTGTGTTTCTGTCCCTTGAAGGTGAGATGAGCGTTCTCCAAATAGGCAGCAGGTGCTGTRTACCACAACCACACACACTCAGTGCTGCCAGAGCAGAGTGGCAGCCGCAGTATGGGCCAGTCCTGATGCTCTGCAGTATAAATGCCAAGTATCCCCCAATTAATTTTTTCTAACTGCTGAAAGACTGATGCAGTTCTTCCTCTGAGGGTAGTCAGTGAGAACAGGAACCTCACTTCAAAACTTAGCCCTTTTAATAGGGCTGGAAGTTTTTTCTGGTGTTGTTCAGTTTCCCTGGTTATCTGTGTTTCTCAGAGTCGCAGACCAGTTGAGGTTGGCAGGGAACCTCTGGAGGTCATCTGGTCCAAGCCCCTGCTCAAGCAGGGCCACCTAGAGCTGTTGCCCAGGACTGTGTCCAGATGGCTTTTGAATATCTCCAAGGATGGAGACCACAACCTCCCTGGGCAGCCTGCCCCAGTGCTCAGTCACYCTCACAGTAAAAACATGTTTCCTGATGTTCAGAGGGAACCTCCTCTGTTTCAGTTTGTGTCCATTGCCTCTGGTCCCATCACTGGGCACCACTGGAAAGAGCCTGGCTCCCTCCTCTATGCACCCTCCCTTCAGGTATTTATATAGATGGGTAAGATCCCCTTCCCCTTGATAAGAAGCCATCTCTTCTCTGGGCTGAACAGCCCCAGGTCTCTCGGCCCCCATTCAGTCCTTACTTGTACTTTTAAGTATGGTGCACTTTCACATTAGTTGAGAAATAATTTCAACTTAAAAGAGGTGGAAAGAGCTTGTACTCATACTTAATTTTAGTAAAACATTTGGTTCTCTCTTCTAATGCAGCATTTGATGATATCATTGAATATTTCTCAATCATGTGCATCTTAAGGTATGCTTGTTAGGGAATAATGGGATCAGTTGATGATGATGTAATCTTTCCAAGATTTGATGGCTGCAGGATTTGTCACTTATCTGTAAAGAAATAAGAAGGTTAATTGAACCTAAAATGTTCACAGGTGGAGAAGTCAGACTTCTCATCTTTCTCTGCTGTGTACTGCATTGCTCAAAGCTTGGCAGGAAAAAAAATAAAATGCCAGTGCTTCCTGAAAACAAATCTCAAATCACATCATTTAAATTCATGTTGTGTAAGTAACTAGCTACTGTGGTATCTGCAGCAGTATCATCTGTATCTTTCCAGTTGCCCAGTACTGTGAATGTCCATGCTCACATCAAATATTCACTGAGTAAACACTTCCCAGGCTGCCGGTCAAGCAGGGATGACCCATTCCTGAAAAGTGATGTTCTCCTGGTTGCAGGCTGTGCTGGGGTCTTTGACTCATGGACTAATTGCAACTGGGAGTCACATAACCAGTTATTACTTCATCTGCTATCTCTGCATCTGTCCCATTCTGCCGTCAGGTTTTCAGCTGTATAAAATGCATCCAGGGGCTCTTGCATCATCCTACCGCTATCTGAAGCAGTTTGTGGACTGGCCTAATGCAGGCGTCTATCCCTGCAGCTGATTGTGGACTTGTTCAGGCTGAGACTGTTACACTGAATAAACTAAACTTTATTATTATCTGCTTGCTTATATAAAATGGTACAAACAGGGTCTGGGCTGCTCTGTGCAACAAGGCAAATGGCAGTCCCACTGAGCTGAGGTTTTAGTTTTCTCACAGGAACACGCGATGGAAGAGTTTGTGCCAATTTCTTCAGTTGATGCATCGAAAGGGATGCTCTGGATGTGCCGGTGCACTGTAACTGTGCCTTGAAGATTTCATCCTCTTCCGCATAAAGAGAGCACTACAGACTGAGGAAGCGACTGGGAATCTTTATTGACTTAATTGGGTTTAGGGCCTGGCCCTTCATGTGGTGTACACTGAGATCTCCACTCAAGTTAGCAGAGACACAGCACATGTGGTTAATATTTAAGTCCTTTACTGTCTATAATTATTCACACTTCTGCAAAGTCACTGGAAAATGACACCTAGTTGTGTCTGTGTGTTTCCATGTAAATGCACTTGGTGAAGGCTGAAGTCCCTCCTCTGTGCTATGGGCTGGGGCTGCTGGTCCCACCAGCGTGAGCAACGTGTGGAATAAACTCCCAGCTTCTGGCACCATGTCATCATGAAAAGTATCAAATTCTATACAGGCAGATATATGGTCTTCACAGTAGCAAACAAACACGTTAAATGTGAACCCTATGGAATGCTTCATAAAAAAGCAGCTTTAATTTCATTTGCCTCTGGTTTGGGGTTTGCTTTTAATGTCATGATTTTAAGCCTATCATGTAAGTGTTGAGTGCCTAAATCAAAACCTTGGAGCATTTGCGATTGCCAGTTTCTCTTTGCCTAGCCACAGCCTCACCCGCTGGCTATTCCCACTTACTCCACGTGAGCAGGGAGGGCCCAACCTGGCCTTCCTGGGCTTGGGTGGTGTTGAGGAAAATGGCACGGTTGCAGCGTGGACCTTGGGTACTACTGTAAAGCAAGAGCTGCGGTAATCATGGCCGTGCGTCTGCCTCAAAGTGATGTCTTGGGTGCTAAAATGCTGGATGAATCATGAGGCTCATGCAGCCATGCAAAGTCATTAAAAATAATTTGGTAGGAGTTGTGAGAAGCAAATCTGGTGAAGGTCTCTCCCTGGAGTGCTGTGACATCTCGCCGTACCTTAGACCACCGCAGTCTCTCACTTCCATTTGGGCTTCCTTTTATTTTTAACCTCGCAACGTGAGACTGATCAGATGTTATCGCTCCTGACCTTTGTCTCCTGCTGCAACATCAGAGCTGACTYGCGTATCCCACTTATCTCCCGCTTTTAGAGGCTGCCAGGCGGGGTGGCGGGCTGCGCCGCGGCRCTGCGGAGCGCTTTGCCCTGCAGTTGGTGTCGGTGGCTGCATGAAAGGAAAATGCCACTCGGCTGCTCTGAGCCTGGCCTGGTGATAATGCTGCGTGCGTCCCTCTGGTCCCGCGATAAGCGCCCAAAGGGCAGGCAGGGAGAACGTCTCCTCGGGGATCAGCGCACACCAGGCCCTATAGATAGAACCACATATATATAGAACAACATGAAAGCTTTTTGCTTTCTTCTTTTCAACAGCATGATGGCTAAGTATCACATCCAGGGACGCTTTCGGACCTGACCCCTCCAGGGGTCTGGTCTCGTTATACCCGCAAGTTCTTTGGTTTGCATCGACCTAGCAGGAATGGAGATTTGAAACCGAAACCCACGCGGGCTGCAAAGCATTATTTCATAGTCCCAATAAAAGCACAAAGACYGGGGAGGGGTGGGTTGGTTTCCCTTTATCTTCAAAATGGACAGCGGGACAAAATTTTTCTGTTTGGGTTATTGGCTTTTCATAGGTGTCACCCAACTACCAAACAGTTATTGCTGCTGCTGATGGGAGATAACTCTGTCAGTGGCATCTAGGTGCTGACATTATGGCTAACTAGTCTGAAATGAAGATAAGATTTTTCTATATTGAGTAAGTCTATTGATCAAGTTGGCCTCCTGTCCTGTGTCTGATAATAGCAAATACTTGATGTTTCCAAGAGAAGCGAGTCTTCCCCTGTYCTGTATATTGTTATATATTGTGTATATATATATATATATAAAAAAATCATCTATTATATGTATATCAATGCCGTGTATTTTGGATTAAACAAYGAAGAATTCCTTTCTGAGCCATGTTCTTAAAAGCATGCTGCTTTTGCTTCTTTTCATTTGGATATAAAATTGCAAATGCTGCTAAGGATCATAATGTTATTCTCATTTGTTTAAATGTCAGAGATGGTATTTGAAAATAGCTGAAGCAAAAATGCGAGTAGCTTAATGCCAGCGACTCCCAGCTTTCGCTGACTGGTTTGTGCCAGTAATCTGTCTGCTTATTCAAAACCAACCAGCCAAAAAAAAAAGGGGCCGGGGAGAGAAAAAACCCACATTTCTCTTTATCTTCAGATTTGTTTAAAATAGTTTTGTCTTTGCACCAGTATCTTTGGTAATTGCAGACTTTGACCCAAACTTAGTTCCTGATCATTCACAGACTTAATGGTAAATAACTTTGTAGACAATAGGGTAATATTCATGCTGAAAGACAGCAAGTGGGAATTTACCTTGTCATTACTGCAAGTTAATTAATTTCTATAAAGATGTGGGTGGATGTGTAGGTTTGCAGATTTCAACAAGAGCTTCTGGTCTTACCACCTTGTCAAAAAGACATTATGTGTCTGTTAGAGGATTCCAGAAAAGATAGTGAGCTTTGGGAGAGAAAGTGGCAGTTAGGAAAGCATAACACCTGGAACAACAAGCAGTAGATACAGAATACTCCTGTCCAAAAGAAAAAACTTTTACATTCAGTACTAAACTGTAGATGAAGACTTTGCTTCTACCTCTGCAGGAAGGGAGGGGCAGCAGAGCCATTTTTGTGGATTAAAGCCAAAAGATATAAGCAGTCCCTTCTGCACTCGCCCACAACGCCTAGGGCACTGAATTTAGTGTCGGTTGTAGTAATAACCACACATGTATTGTTAATTAACATATCTGAATCTTATTCCTATGAGGTACCTTGTCCATGACCCCGTGGGAGTCCCTCGTACGGCCCAGGCACAGCTCAGAGGTGCTGCAGCTTCTCTAGGAACGTGTTCGTCAGCCCCAGACGCTGCTGGTGACAAATGACATTTTCTTTGCCTTTGTACACTAGGGCGTAAGATGTGACGTTTACATTCAAGATCAATTATTTTTAACTGAAGAATGATAGCCCTGCGTCTAAATTATCTCAGGGCTTAATTCACATCAGTTAAACCTTTTCAAAGGCTTATTAAAATTCCTTAAGTGTGTCCCACTTATCAGCAGTTGAGTGTCAATGGCATTATACAAATGTTGCTATTGGAAATAACTGTTAAGTATTGTTTGACTATATTATTCTCATATATATATATTACGCCTGTGACTATTAATACTACTTAGTACTTACATGACTCCTTTCATCTGGCGATCATAAGGCATTGCCCAGGGAAGCAAGTACCGTTCTCCCCTTTCTAAATATGGGAAAACTGTCACGTGCAGCGGCTGTGTCTCATACTTGGGTTTAACATCTTCCACTGAATCCTGCCAGGCTTGGCCCTCAGTCTACCCTGTTGGTTTTTAACAGGAATTCATTTATTTGTGCTGCTGTAGCACCTAAACCTTGCACCCTGGCATGCGGGCAGTGCTGTCTTCTGTGTGGGCAAACACAGGGCAGCAGCGATGCTCCTTTGCTGAGGCACCTGCGATGCTGGAAAATGGATAGATCGATATATAGATCAATATAGACTGACAGATGCGAGGCAGGGAGGAGGTGATACTGGGCTGTGCAGAAGACAGTGGCAGCGGTTGCTGAACTGTTGCGGAGCAAAGGAAAGTTTGAGAGGAGCGAGGAGAGGTTTTTGGAGGGGAGAAGGCTTTGTGGCTCTTTCTGATGAGTGTCCTCGTGCTGGCAGGAAATCTGGGAAAATCTGATCACAGAGTCTGGCATTAACATCTTGATGCTGTGAGAGAGGATGAAAAGAGGAGGGACAGTCTCTGAAGGGCTGTGACTGCCACTAGCTCCATGCTCCTGTGCTAATCCCTGGCAGTGGTGAGGGAGGAAAAATCCTGGTTGTCAAATAAGGGTGCTGCCTGTCCTGGCATCCCATACAGCTGCGGGAAGTTGGTTTGGTGGCTGTTGATGTGCATGTGTGTATGAATATCCAGTCGGAAACGCTTGGGATTAGTTCGCAAGTGTTCTTACGCATTTTTTTTCCTTCTTTTTTTTTTTTTTCTGCAGTGTAAATATATAGTTCCTACCCTTCTCAGGCAGTAGTGGAGGTTTAGATTTTATATGCATTTGTATTTTCTTCACATCCAAGTTCTGTACAGTGAATGCATTTTGACTGATCGTTTATGCCAGAAACCACTAGGTAGCACTGTGAAATAAAGTTCTGCCGAGCCCCGCACCACTTCACGCTTCCCTACCCAGCTGGCCTCAGCAGAACAAAGACAAATTCCAGGATGTTCAATATGAGTAAAGATAGCAAGGGCGGGTTTAAAACTTTCTCCAGTGTTGTGTCCACAGTTGCATGTGGGAGAAACCAGCCATGATACAAATATTACTATATATGCTCTTAAATGGTTTGGGTGCTATTCAGCAAAATACTCCAGCACGTACCTACCTTAGGCGTGCGAGCTGCCTGCTTGTGCTGATGAAGCAGACCAGAGGCTCACACAGATGAAAGCCCCAGTTTGGAAACAGCAATACGTGTTATGCTTTGTTCTACTTATAAGTGACTGTTAGCACCGAAACTCTGCAACGCAGATGCTACAAACATTTCCAAAATGATTAATCTTTGTACTTTGACGCCGACAGCTGCATGTTATAGCCGAGTTGTACTGTACTCAGATTTATTGCACATTATTCTTATAATAAGCATTTTGCTCTCATAAAAAGTCTTTTTATTGGAATATAATTTTCTAATTTTTATAGAGAAATTATGAACGGAGTGTAATATATTAATTTTCAGTTTGGTACTCAAAATTATTTTCAGTTAAACTCTGAGTTTCTTCTATCTCAATGAGATTTATTAATTCCTATGAGATCCATTATATTTCTAATTTTTATTAGAATATATCACAAAGGAAAATGTGTTGTCTTGATTTATTATGTTAAGGGTTATTCTTCCAAAGGAATGGAGTCAGGTAAAAATTGGGTTTTGATTATTAACTTGTTTTTATTAAAATTACTTTAGTTATATCAGAGAAATACTTGGGATTATTAATCCCCAAATTATTCTAAAAATAAAATTGACAAGTCATCTATTTTAACTTTTGAGCTTCAACAAGTTAGTAAGTTAACCTTCTGCATTTTGTTCAACTTGACTCAGTATAGTCAACTGTATAATAGCCTAACTGTAGAACAGCTTATGCACATTTATTATATTTAAATACCCAGCAGCTAACTGTAACGTGTGTGACTGCAACAGCACCATAAACTGCTTTTTAAAATTAGACCTCGCTCCGGCTGCCGCAGGGAGAGGAGACGTGATAAAGGGATTGAGCATCATGCTCTGCAATAACTGCTGGGCTTAAATGCTCCAGTTACAGAAACCCTGTGCCGCCACCGCTGCTGGAAAGGTCCGCGTGGTCGCTGGCTTCGGGGGTCACGGTGTGCACGCTGGTCATTGTCAAACGCTTTGGAGAACTTCAGCGTTAGCTGAGGAGCTGGAAATTAGGACAAGGAGATTCTTTTTTTGTATCTGCTATGGCTGTACCTAATGTAATGGGTTTTCTATCTGCAAAATAATTATGTTCACAAAAGCGTTTTTTGAGTTGGGCGTAATCCACAACTGTCAGGGAAATGCATGGAAAGTGCTGACCAAAAATGGCAAAGTGTTTATACTAAAGACTGTCTTTCATCTCGTGCAAGCCAAAGATGCCCCAGTTTAAGCTGAAATAAAATGTCCTTATTTTGCCCTGACAAGGGCCTGAATTGCTTGATGTTTTCACCTTTTTATAGGTTTGGCCACCCTGGCTTACAGCAAAATAACATTGTGGCATCACCTGTTGCTCTAACGGTGTCTGTTAACACTTGCTGGGTGGTTGCTTTACCTTATCTGGTTACTTTTGCAACATCTGCAAGCAAGTTATGTGGTATTTTCATCCCCCTGAGGATTTATGGTGACCTCTGGGGGACCTTAATCATTGGATCAATACGCTTCTGACACCTGTAGATCAACATAAACTTGACCCTTGGTCTTGACAGATCTATCACCACAATGCCCTTTTTTTAAAGCATCCCCATCATGGGGAGCGGAGGGGGTTTGGGCTGGAYGGAAGCGGTGATGGTGGCAGGGCAGAGCCCCGTCCGTCTCAAGGTCAAAAGTCAAAATGATAAAGGAAGCGCCCGCCTGCGGTACCCGGGCAGAGCGCTGGGATAATGGGGGAGCGGCTTGGGGAAAGGTCCCTCCAGGCTTTTGGGGTACAGCCAGGGCCCCAGCGGGACCAGCGACTCAGCGAGATGCTGGCCCTGTGGGTGCTCCCGATGTCTGGGGGAAGAGCTCTGTAAAACGCCGTATTCGGTGAAAGCACTGTTCCCCTCCTCAGGGACTTCTGATAAGACGAGATCTGCTGCTTTAAAAAGCTGCTGGTTGCGCTCATCCTATCTTTAGCTCAGGTCATCAGAAAGCGTTTTCTCTTTTGAAAAGTCAGTTCCTCTCTGTGCAAAGGCTTTCCCGCACTCACCCCCCACCCCATCCGTTTTTCCATCCAAGCACTCTGAAGCAGGGATTTCCGTCTGTGTCTTTGCAGCCTGCCGGCATTCAGCGGGCGATGGAGGACCCTTGTTCCTCACCTGAACTCTCTGCCTCTGTAATGCGACACGTGAGGTTAAATGACCATCTCGAGATTCTGCATCAAATGAATGTCAGAGTTACATTTAAAATAGGGTCTTCCCAATTTCAAGATCTCACCAACTCTGAGTTTACTGAAAAAAACCAAAGCAACAAGCAGTGCATGCTGCAGCAATAACAAGCATAAGTAAAGAGCACTCTGCAGAATAGTAATTACAGCAAAGCTGTATTTTCACAGTGATTTTTATTATTTTTTTCCCCAAAAGTTTTCCACAAAATGTCAGTGACTCAAAAATTCCCAAGTCATCAATTCTGTTTTTAAGAAAAAATAAAAATACGGAATGAAGTCCTGTGGCCCACATTGTTTTTCTCAACTGATTTTGAACTTCCTCTAAATATTTTCATTTTCCCTCAGAAGGTGGGTGGGATGCTGCTGTCTTAGTTGATAAAACAGGAACGGTCTCAAAGGAGACTTTTGATTTGAAAGCATCTGGCTAATGCATTTTGAAGAGGATGATGCTCTTCAACTGGCACACACCAAAATCTGCAAAATTTGTGTGACGTTGTTTCATCTAAAAAAAAAAAAAAAGAACGAGATGGTGTAAGTGGGAACTAATTGCTTCAATAGCCTCTCCAGTCCCAGACACCTGTACCTCAGTCTAAACTTGACTCCTGTCATTTACGCTCCCTGAGCATGTCACGTTGACTTCTGGATGAAAGGACCAAGTAGAGCTAATGAGTCCCAATGTCTTGATTTCAGCTGCAGTTGGAAACAGCTGTGTGAAGGGAAGGAACCTGCCTGGGAAATGAAAGGAATGGCCATCTGGGAGGCAGGGGGAGGAGGAGAAAATAGTCAGGAGACATTTCCTTCTGCTCTGCAGTTAATCAGGGTCTCTGTCTTTCAAGACAAATCTTCAAGGGCCAACTTGGCTTTCCTGGAGAAGAATCTTTAAACCAATTAATTTTGCACTTGTAGTAAGGGTGTATTTTACTACTGGGAGCAGATAAGTGTCCGACTGGCAAAATACCCTCTCTATTCTGTTTTGGTTATACACTGAGGTTTGAATGGATCTACCCCCAAAATACGTTTCTACACAAGACAAGTTGAGCATAGCGGTATTGACTTTCACCAGAAGAGCATCCTATGTCACCAGAACTGAGATCATGGCTTCTCTTTGCTATAAAGGGCCTTGAACTCAAGTTTCGGTCTGAATTACATGACATTTAGAGGCATATTTGTATCCAGCCTTTGCTTTGGGAGCCCACTTGCTCCATCTAAAGGTTTTTAAGGCCAAAAAAGACAGTAAGATGGTCTAGCCTGATATCTTCTATGATATAGTCCAAAGTGTCTTCCTCCTTATGATTTCTTACCCCTTCTCTGTTTGAGTAGACAAAATAGCAGTATGGTACCTACTCTCCAATATAGCTATCCTTGCAACGCACCTTGCGTAACTCTTGCCATGACCACAAAGTTAGCAAGTCAAATGCATTGGAGAAGAAACCTTCTGTATCATGGTAGTGATGGGTGCATGCATTTGCTAAGTGTAAGTAGATGGAGTCAGGGTAAAACTGAAGTTCCTGTACACCAGGGGTCCAAAGCACTGAATTGTCATCTTCTAGGGAAAAATATGGGAAGCTCTGGGCGTGTAAAAGGAAAACCATTTCCATTTCCCCAGTGATTTTTATGGGATTTAAAATAAGATTGGCATCTGAAATGGATTCTTTTATTCAGAAATCTTCACTCCACCAGGGCTCAGCCATCAGTGCAGGAGCTTTGATGTGAAACTTTGGGGTTTCGCCTCTAACGCTCCCTGATCTTTTAAGTAACTTGAGTTAAATCCCTGTTTCTGCATGTATCGTTTCATCGATGTGTGAAATGGTGGTCCCAGTAGCTTGTAGGGATGGTGGTGCTCAGATAAGTAACACTTGTGTGGTGCTTTGAAGTGCTAATCTGAAAGAACTGAAGAAGTGTAGTTCACTATTATTTTCTAATAGGACCTAAAATAGGTATTTGGTGGCTATAGCCATCAGGTGTTGTGCGTGCCCCGCTGATCCCCCAGCGCAGGACGGCTTACTGCCGCACAGGTTGATTTTAGCATGTGTAATCTGGACACGCACTGCCAAAAGCCATCCGTCATCTCCTGTGGTGACCTTGTACCACCTGTCTGTCCCATGCAAGGCCAGCAATTAAAATGTAAGGTAATGAAGACAGCAAGACATGAAAGGGCTTTTCACTAGCTGATCAAAGGGGCAGAGCACAGTGTTTTCACAACCAGAATATTGAGACCAATAGGACTGGAAATGTGGTTAGGAAAGAAAGAAAAGCAAAGAGAATATTTGGAAATTAACCTACAATTGTCCCTGTCGTGCCAGTGTGCTGCACTAGGGGTGATTCTCTCGTGTGCTCTTACGTTTTTTTTTTTGGTGGGGAAAAATATCAAGTATTTACTTTCATCTTGTTACATGGGAAATAATCTTTGTGTGTATAAAAATGAAATGCTATAGATAGTGTTACTGTGAAGGACTGAATAGGGAAATTTGGTTTCCAGTTCTAATCATTGTATAAGAAATCATTTAGGCTTAAATTCTCAAGGTGAAATACTGGTGGGCTCTAAATTGGTGTCTAACCAGACAAATGTAGTCACCTCAGGCCTGGCTCTTGTAGGTGCCAATGACCGGCAGCTCTCGCTGATTTTTTTTTTTTTTTTTTTTTTTTTTTTTTGGCATCTGAAAGGAGAAATTAGCCCGAGGTCCCAGACGGGCACGCTGGATGCCTGTGAGTGTTGGATGAGAGATATGGCAGAACGTCTCTTTTTATAGCAGCAATTCCGCTTTCATGTCTTCAGAACTAGGGTTAAGTAAAGCAATTTTTTTTGGCATTGCTTGAAAAGGGCTGTCTATAGAGATGCCAGTGAGGAACCTGCATTCTGAACATGGCTGTATGCGTGGCATCTCTGTATGTTTAGTGGCTATAGGATTGGGACTCTTGCAATACCCGTTGATATACAGGGTATGGATTGCTTTCTGGGCATGTAATTGGAAAGAAAAACTCAGATATACCCCTTAACCCAGAGCAAGTATAAAAATTCCTCTAACCCTCATAACCAGAAATAAATAGCAGAAGGATACTGGAGCCTCAGCATGGGAGGATGCCAGAAATGTAGCTGGGTGTCAGCGTGTCCGTCTACTTCCACTCTGAGCCCTCGTACGCTGTCCGTGTCGGTATGAGAATCTTCAGTGGGATTAACCACGTCCGTAAAGTGAAGTGTGTGTAATTGCGGGGTGGATCTGGACCTGTCTCTGTGGGTATGCAGCAGAGAGGGAAGCAGCAGCTGACACTGCACAATGCATAAAGCAGTACATGAAACCTCAAGTCAACCAAGATTTGTATTTTCCTTCCCTGAAATATCATCAATCATCTCATTGATATCATTAGAACTGACTTGCTGAAGCCAGGCAGTAGGACTTTGTTCTAATTTTTTTGTACTTAAAAATATAAGAAACTTTCTTATTTGACTGAAATGGGTTTGGATTTTTTTGGGGGGGGGACCTGTTTCTTAACGGCTTCTCTTGATGACAGCCAGCCAGCACTATGCACATGTCTATGTGCACCTCCACCAACTGCAGCGACTGCTCTGAAAGCAGCTTTTATTTTTCACAGATAGTAAGGAGTACAAAAAAATCCTGGCCAGGACGATGGGATTTGGGGGCAATTTCTAGGAACCAGTACTGTGACTTATTCAAAGCTTATGCTGGAGGACAATGCAATCTATTTAGGAAATGTCTGCTGTGCTAAAATAAACTATGGTATATTCTTGCGGCAAGAGAGTGCACCAAATCCTATTCCCAATATGCAGAACACCTAGAAAATGTTTCTGAGAGTAGGTGTTTTTAAATGCGGAAGTTAATCATACGCTAAACAAACAGATTTGTCGGCTCTAGGACCAAAACTCTAAAATGCATTTGTAAGTTATGTTTGTTATGTTTCTTACTAAGTAGTAGTTAAAGCAGTTCACAGAATTTGAAATACTTGACAAGCCTGCTTTTCTTTCCCTATTTGAGCCTGTTCACTCCTGACCTTGCCCACTGTACAGAAGTATCATTCATGCTTGTTTCTCCTTCAGCCTTCCCATCTCCACAAATAGTAATTTAGCTCCAGGATGTCCCCACAAAACCAATTAATTTTATCCAACCCTAAGAAATAAAATTATTTTGGCCACTAAGACATTCTGCCCCTTTGCAAGTTAGTTTTTATTTTGTACAACTTATTTTTCCAGCACATCAAACTAAGCAAGTATTGAGCGATCTCTGCAAATCATACTGGTGAACCCCTGCACTTGCACAGCCCCTGCTTACGGTTGTGTAGGAGTGAGGGTCTGCCTATGCTGACCCAGTTGCAAACATGATGCCCCTCTCTAATGGAGCTGGGAAAAGTACCCAGATCTCCTGACTTGCAGACCTGTGGTTTAGCCATTCGCCCATGCTGCTTTGTTGACACCAAGAAAAATGTTATTTTAAGCAGAGATGACTTAACAGATGTGTTACAGTCTCGGTGGAGTCAGTGCATCAATTGCTCAGCACACAGAGCTGGTTTAAAAAAGCCCTGCTTTGCTCTTCTGAATTTGCATCTCTTTCCCTGGGCTTCTGTCAGCTTTTCCTCTTGCTAAGTTTCCAGGAAACAGTTTATTTTCTGTCTTATTCTGCCTCTTAGCGTATTCATCCAGACTCCATTGACATTGCTTGTATGTAATTTGCAGTTCCAGTAACTTCTTTACGCAAAGACAGACAAACTCACCTATTTTTACTCACTCAGCCAGCCCATCGGCTCTAGTAGCCATTTCAAGCAACAGTCTGGGGCAAGTCTGTGCAGTACTATGATGGAAATGGTAGAGGTGCTTTAAAACTGGTCGATTAGCTAAGGCACAGCAGTACAACCTTCACTGTAGCTAGAAGCAGCAGCGATAATCTAGTTCAGCTGGTGCTTTTGCTCAGTGTTTTCTGAGGACTGCAGTGGGAAGTGAGAAGAGGGGAGTCTGAGATCCTTAAAGATCCCTTGTTGGTACCCAGAAGGAAAAATCTGTGTCTATCAGTGCACTACCCATGAAGTAGAGGAAGCAGTAAGGATGAGACCTCTGTAGAGGCTGGATTGCAGTTTGTACTAAAATAATAAAGCAAGCCGTTTTGAGAGATGAAAAGCTGGTGGGGAAAAAAACCCACTGGAATTCCCTTTGGTGTGGAAATGAAGTAGGGAAAGGTTAGGAAAGGCCTTTGACTGATGGACTGCTCTGAGGATGATCTTGTCGCGAAATGGGGCTTTCTTACTGAATGATGCTCTGGAGTGGCAGGGTTTAAAATGACTGCAGGAGACAAGTAGTGATTTTCAAGTAACTTATTCCACGTCACTTTGCTAAACCTTGATTGATTAACTTTCACAAATGTATTGCCAGTGCTTGATCTTCTGTTAGGAGAAATCTCCACTTCCCTCTCTTTCTGCATCAAAATGTAGCATTAAGTTCGTGTTGTAGTAAATAACTAACCACCCAGGAATGAAAAATCAGACTTCAGGCTGAAAGGCTATCCCTTTCTCACTCTGGAGACAACGTGGAGTAGCATTTTAAAGGTGTTGATTCTTCTTAATAATCCCCATTAACAAGAAATCACTTACTGCTGATACTGATCTAAACTGTTGTCAGTGAGATGAATTAGGAGCAGGGGGCTAGGGAGAGAGGTTGTTGATCTGTTGTTTTCCTGCTGGGCTTCTCAGGAACACTGAAACGTTTAGCTAATTCCTGCCAGGAGCATATCTCCTTGTTTTCTGGCTCCAGAGAGTAACTTCCTATGTGAAAACTCCTTGAACTTAAGAAATAAAATTCTGGCCACAGATGCACTTTAGGAACTGCAGGGGTGTTATTTGGGAAAAACAATTACTTCAGTTTCTACAAAACTGCTAAAGGCGAGGGATTTGGTATCAGTCCCTTACAGCTGACAACTTGTTCCTGTACAAATTGTGTGAATTCCAAATAGTTTGTATAAACCTACCATATGCAGTTTGTCTGAAGAAGACAAGTGGTGCTGAGCTGCACTTGCTCCTGTTACCTTCGGGACACTGAATTCTTCTAAAAAAGCTGGTCTAAAACAGAGAAATGAATGCCAGTGCCGGGCTGTGCAATCCAAAAAAAGTTGAGGAAAGGAAAGTGAGATCAAATCCAAGTGCAAATCTTATTAAAACGTCCTTCCTACACTGCTTAGCATGCCCCCAAACACTAAGAGGATCTCTGATTTCAGGTACCCTGGGAAAATGCCAGTGTCCTGTGCTTTCCTCTGGAATAATGTTTTCTAAGTACCATTTTTTTCATATTGCTCTATAGATGTGAAACACTTCAGGCTCAGGCAGAGAAACATGTCAAGTTTGATGCATTCAGTTTTTCTAAGCATTTGAAAGGATTGGACTTGGGAGAGCCCATCACCGTGCTGCGGTGCGTGCCAACAGCCTTCCGAAGTCCCGGGGAGACCTTTTACCGCTGCCTGACCCTGTTGGCTGTACCGGCTGCGGAGGCTGTTCTTGCCGTGGAGCTGCAGCCGGAGGTGAGGCAGACGTGGAAGAGCAGGACTAGCAGCAATGGGGTGTTTCTGCATGTGAAGAGTGAGCCCCCCTTGGCCAAAATCAGTGTGCTGGGGGTTAATTCCTGCTATATATCTCTCTTGCACTTCCCCGTAATCCAGCTAATGAAAGGTCTTTAACCGTGCCTCACTCTGCGGCTGCTGGTGCCTCTGCCAGAGCTGGGCTGCCGCACTGTGCTCGGCCTCAGCCGGCTGCGGCTGTGTCCTCTGCCTAAATCGCTTTCTGAACTGGCTCCAAGGCTCTGGCTGCTGTTCCAAGCCCCTGTCTTATCCTGCCCTGCATCTGCTCATGATGCAATTCCCACAGGAATGGGGAAGCGTGGGGAGGAGGGGAGCGTGTGAGCAGCGGTGTGGGCAGGGGCTGTAGTACATCCATCCCTATTGAGAATGAGCACAGTGCAGTCCTGGAAATCGAACCCAAAGCTGGTGCCCAGAACAGCCTCTGCAGAGCAACAGCAGGCTAAATCGCACTGGACAGTTGGATTCCCTGATAGCTGTAGCTCTGGGATATTACCAGAGGAAAACAAATAGATTTGAAGAAATTAAGAGATCTGAGGAAGGGAAAGGATGTTCGGAGTATGTGGAGAGGGGTGCTGTGTTGATGTGTGGAGTTACTTTTTCCTGTGGCTTTTCCTGGAGTCTCAGTGCAGTCCATCTTGGTAGACCACTTAATAAAGGGCCCTAACTCAGGGCCAGCTTCTGAAAGCAGTGGTTCAAGTTTTAGCTAATCTTAATGCTTTCCCTCATGTTCAGTCAGGACTTGTCCTGTCTCCTGAGGGCTCCCTGTGAGCTCTGATCCTGGCCAAGCTCTGCAATGGCAGGATCCAACTGCCACTGACACCAGCATCATGGAGTGGGATGGCAGCATTGTGCCCTTTTTACAGATCAGGCAAACTGAGGCACCAAATTGTGACTGCCCCACAGCATCCAACAGTGGCAGAGTTTAAACCCAGCTTTCTCCTGCCCCCTCCCATGCTTTTTGCCTGGGGCTTTCAGGAAGGTAGACACCCTTGGCCCTCTTAGAGCAGAGTATTTTCTGGCTAACCTGCTGCCTCTCTACCATCTGCTGAAGCCTGTGTGTCCTTCCAATGCAAAGCCTGTGTGGGAAGAAGGCAAAAGTTATCATGCAGCCAGTGATACCAGGATTGGAGAGGTTTCAAATGAGAAGCAGCCTTTGCCTCTTCCCAGGCTGCACAGCTGTGGGACTGGCCCCAGCTCTTGTGCACTTAGGGGCAGGCAGCCCTGTGTCCCTGCTTCAGGCTGGCAGCCTCTGGTCCCCTTTGTTATAACAGACCCAATGTCCCTCTGCCTCTCTGGCGTAGGTGCCCCCGAGGCAGACTCTCCTTGCAGGGTGGCAGAAGGCCACCCTTTGCCCAGCCCTGAGCCCCAGACAGGTGTCTATGCTCCACGCTGCATCAGGGGTTTTGTGAGCAGCACCCAGGGCTCCTCTTCCATTTGCAGAGATAGGAGGGAGGTCGGAGCTCCTTATCTGTGCAATCCTACCTTCGGGGCGGGTGTGAGGTTGGTCCCCTTGGGAAGGAGGGATAGAGGCTGCAGGCAGCTTCCATTCACCGGCAGCCTTTCATCCCATGTCCCAGGGCCACAGCCACCCTGTCTCCATCCCTGTTTACTGATGGGGCCGATATGGCCAAGGCAGGAGAGGTTGCAGGTTCCCCTAATCGCCTTATCACCGGGCCGGACAATCTCAGACACTCAGAGGATGTTTTGACTGCGCTGAATTACAATGTTTGTTGTTTCTCACTCCCAATAATTGACATTCGATAGCGACTACTGTAAAAGCGGACGAGGGGCTGGGGCTGAGGCAGAGGAGAGGTAGGGAGCCGGGCGGTGGGGAGCCCCGCTCGCTGACCCTGGGCAGTTTGGGGGCAGGCAGGGGGTCCTTTGCCCCTCTCCCCCATGGGGACAGGGTGCGGAGGGGCTGCCGAAACCTCCCGCGGATGCGCTGGGGCAGCTCCCCTCCGGCAGAGCCCGATCCCCTTGGTTTATGACTTGGGGTGTTTGTACCCCCCTTGCATTGCTTTTCTGTCCAAGGAAGAAGCCAGCCGCTCGCCCCCCGCTCCCGGAGATTCGGAGCGACGGGGTCACCGACGAGGGGGAACGGGACACGGCCGGTGCATTGCGGGGCTGTAGGCTCAAAAAGCGGCATTTAAATTATTTTTGAAAGACGTTAAAATGCAAACACCGTTTGCACGCGTCAAAACGGGAATTGCTGAAATTACGGGAGGGCTACACAAAGCGGGGGTGGGGGRGAAGGGAGACCGGCAGGGAAAGGCTCCCGGGAGCGGAGGAGGCGGTGGCAGCGTCTTGCCGGTGAGAACCCGCGGGACGGGCGGCTCCGCACCCCGCCGCCYCCGCGGCCCGGACCGCCCCCGCATGCTGGGGGGGCCGGGCCGCACAAGGAACGCCAGGGACGCGCAAGGTTAAGCCACTCACTTTAATGACAACTCGCTGATCTCCATCAGCTTGTACAGCAAAGGGAAACACGTACGAACGGGCGGCGGGGCGAGGGGCGGACAGTGCATTTCAATACTAACTCACGTTTTAGTGCATAACCCTACGAGGACCTGGCAGGTCGGAGCGTCTGTATTCCTCGGCCGGGGTGGGGTGGGGGGTCTGTCCTCATCCGTGTGCTGGCGAGAGCCGCCGCCGGCCCCGCTCCCGGCCCGGCCCCGGGCGCCTGCGGGGCGCAGCCGGGGCCGGCGTTAGCAGCCTCGCAAGGGGAGACTTGGGGGCTGGCGAGATGCTTAACTGGCCGGACAGCGGGGACCGTACGGGAAATGCAAAAATTAAATTTGGATCTCAATAATAATTAGTATAGAGTAAAAATTGGAAAGAAAAAAAAAAAGGAGAGAGTTGCAGGGCTTGGCTAGCTGTTGTTGGGAACAAGTCGAGCAACATGACCGGCTGCTTTGTAGGAAGGAAGGAGGGGAATTACCGGGGCGAAGACCCCGGTGGAAGGGGGAGCGAGAGGAGCCGTGGCCGGGCGCACGGGTGGGGAGCTGCGGGCAGCGCCGAGCCTCTCTGCGCCGTGCCCGCCTGGCCCCGCATGGAGCGCGGCCATCGCACGACATACTGAAGACCTCCCCGCTGGAAATGGCCGCCACGCTAGTGAACTCCGCCGGGATGCTACATTGAACTATCCTCATCCCCCCCGCAGCCTGGAAATGTCCCGAGACCGGCTCGCAGGCGCGGCCGAAGCCCCTCCATCCCCGGCCCCGGGGTCTCGCCGGTGGCCGTGGTCCACGGAGGGGAGCAGGCTGGGTGCGGGGGCGGCTCTACCAGGCTCGGATCCCGTGCAACGTGGAGATCCCCGCGTTCCCCTGCGGGATGGGCGTCTGCACTGAATTCAAGTCCCCTACGCTGAAGTTCATGAAGTTGTTGCCGGCCGCCGAGGGCTGCATGGTCTGCATGGACGGGTAGCTGCAGTTGTAGTTGGCGTTGCAGGCGGGGCTGTTGTAGTTAGTGTACGCGGGGTAGGCGTTGTAGCTATAGGGGTTAATGCTGACATTGTACGGCGAACTGTAGGGAGAAGACTCCCCCAGGCAGGGCTTCCCATCGCGCACCAGCACCGGCACCGCTATCCGCCGGGGGGGAGGGATGCCCACCATTTCGAGGGTCTGATCCTGTCTCTGCCTTTTGCATTTATACCTTCGATTCTGGAACCAAATTTTCACCTGGGTGGAGGTGAGCTTTAGGACGTTCGCTAGATGGTCCCTCTCGGGAGCCGAGAGGTATTTCTGCTGCTTGAACCTTCTCTCCAGTTCGTAGACTTGGGCTTGAGAAAAGAGGACGCGAGGTTTCCTCCTTTTCCTCTGTCTGGGGCGCTCGGGATCTTCCAGGTCTCTCTTCTCCTGCTCCAGGCTCTTGTGCAGGGAACACAGTTCTGCAGCAAAATAAACGGGCAAAGGAAAAGGGGAGGAAAAAAAAATGTACAAAAAAATAAAGCAATGTTCAGTAAACCGCGTGCACCCTGAGCGAGCCCCGCGCCCCCGGCCCTTCCCCGGCCTCGCTGTGCCTCGGCCCCGCAGGCCGCCGCGGCGACCCTCTCCTGCGGCAGCGGGACCGGCCCTGCCCCGCTCTTTAAGTACCTCTTTAGTAATTTTCCGTCGGTCTTTTTTTGTTTGTTTGTTTGTTTGAAAACAAGGATGCTCCGTGCACTGATTTGAGTCGCGACCGCCTGTGCCACAGCCTGGATTTATCGCATGTGGCCTTTGTAGTGAATCCCACCCCGACCCCATGAGCGTACACTCAGCCGAGCGAATTAGAAATTAGATTTGTCGCCTAATTTCTGGACAAGCCCGAGGCCTCGCGTATCATCCTGCAGCTTTGCCTGTCCCGTGGGGCAGCCAGCGCGGCCGCGGCCCCAGCCCCGCTCAGGGGAGCCGTGGGGGTCTCCCGGGCCGGGGTCGGTGGATGCTCCCCGCGGTGCGTCTGTCCCGCTCCTGCACCKCGGGGCCTGGGAGGGGATGAAGATGCTCTTCCTCCCCGGGCCCCGAGGCTGGGCGCGGTGCCGCCCGCCCGCAGCCCCGCACTGTCCTCTCTTCCCCCGCCGCCCCTGGGGAGCCCAAGCCTCCCTCGGCCGAGCGCCCAGCCCCGGGCTGGGGGTCGCCTTCCCCCTGCCCTCCCTTTTTCTCAGCTCGGAGGCCACCGGCGAGCCCCGGCCAGCACCACCATTACTCGCGGGTTTTACCTTTCTTGTCCGCCTTGGAGTCCTTGGCCGAGTCCATTTCCACGTAGCTTTTAACGTAGTAGGAGCCGGGGAAGGCGGCGGCGGTTTTGGCCGGGTGCGCCTCGGGCAGCTCCTCCCGCAGGTCGGGCAGGGCCGGGGGCTCGGCGCTGTACGTCTCCTGCTTGAAGGTGGCCAGCATGCAGGAGGGGGAGGACAGCGAGGAGAGCTCCATGGAGGCCAGGCCGCTCTGATGCTGTTCCAGGTTCAAAATATCCTTGACCGAGAAGGGTGTCGTTGTCACAGGGCTAGGAAACATTGTGGAGGAGAGCGGGGAAGCGGCCGGAGCCCAGGGTCATGGAAAAGTAGGTGGGGAGCAGCCAACCTGGAGCAGTGGTGGAGCGTGGGCTCACGAAGGGGGCACATAGCATTCCCGCGAGTAGCCTTGACTTGTGCACTGGAGGCAGGTAGGACCAGACCATAAGGGAAGGGAAGGAGGGACTAGGCAGTTTTTGGGTGACTTTAGCTTTCTATTGGCCAACATTGCAGTGATGGTATGAGAGATGCAAAGTTCCATGTCACCTAATATAGTAATACATCTCAAAAACATCCYCACTCATTTAAAGGGGCGGTACTGTATTTATCCAGCTTTCCCCCGCTAAGTTTGTTGATCCATTAAAAAAAAAAAAAATCCAGAATGGCCTAATGTGTACAAAGCCACTATCTGATGCCATCTATCATACAGTCAGATTAAATAAACAGGCCGGGAGGAAACCATCAACCAAATATGTGCTGATTTCATTTTTTTTAAGCGAGGGAACGGAGGTTTCATTTTTAGTATTCTGCAATATCCGATCGCAGGAACTAGAAAACGGGAGTTCACTGTTGTGTGAAGCGCACTCAAGGGGAAATCCGTGCTTAAGGTTTATACAGATATTCTGAAGCAGCACAATGCCCGCAGAATCCAGCTGATAGGAGAGAGCCCCTAAACAACCCCTGCCTGGCTTTGGAGGGGGAAATGCCGGTTGGGTTTTTCCCCCGCCTGTTTGTAATGCTTTCAAACAAAAAAACCAGCACTGTCTGAAAAACAAAACAAAACAAAACAAAACAAAAACAAAAAACCAAAAAACCGCGGGTTGAAGGCGTTGCAAAATATACAGGGGTCCTGGGGGCAAGAGAGGAGCAAGTCAAAGCCATCTGCCGCTGCGCTGCGGCCGGGAGTGGGGGGCGAGCCCCGGTGCTGGCCGGGTCCCCGCAGCCCGGGCGGGCGCACGGCTGCCCGCAGGCCCCTGGATTCACGGGGCAGAAGTGGGACCTCATTGCTTTAACGCGCTTGGAGTCGCTAAAATAAACCTTAGCGGTAAGGTCGCAGGTTGAGGAGGGGCGTTACGGCGCTTTCTGGCTTCGGGGGGCGAGGGGAATAACTTTTCTTCTAACTCCTGTTACTATTCGGTTTTGGTAGGCGACAGAAAAAAAAAAAAAAAAAAAAAAAAAGAATCTCCTCCAGCGACTTCTTCGGTGCGGACCGCCCGGCTCCGAGAGGCACGGGGGTCGGCTCGTCCCCTCGGAGCCCCGGCGCGGCCGAGGGCGGTGGGAGGTAAGGCAGGGGCCGGGGGGCCGAGCGGAGAAGCCCTGCGGGGTTGCGGTGATTTGGGGGGTCCCTCGGCCGCGCCCTGCCCGGGGAGGCCGCGGGGTCGCAGGGCGAGTTTTGCAAATCCTTCCTCCTCCCGCAGACGGAGGAAACCCTCCGAGGCGGGTGAAAACGCGGGCACCTGCCCGCAGCTGGGCGGCTCCTTCCTGAACGTACCTGCTGCTGTCCCCACTCCCTCCCGAGATTTTGTGTCTCGGCACCCTCGGGCTCCCTTCTGGGGAATTTAGTTAAGGATATTTTTGTGGGCGATGCTGTGACTTTCATCCTGCTCTTTGGGGACCGCTGGCCAGTGCAGCAGCAGCCCCGGCGCTCGCAGCCTCTTGCTGCAGCCGACTGCTGGTGTCCTGGGAGCGCTTTGTTCGCGAACCAGATCCGGATCTTGCGATGACAGTTGGAGCGATTAGTGTGTACGGGAAGATCTGAAATATTGCTATTTAATGAGGGGAGGGGGGCGGCCAAGCGGCCATCTCGCTCTTCRCCGCTGCGCTTCCTGCGGACTTCCCTGGGAAACAGCTCGGAGGGGATTTTCCCCGGTTGCGGGAGAAGGGGTGAAGTGCCCGGGGAAGGTGGAGGCAGCCTCGGCAGCCCGGCTCAGGAAAGGGGCCTACGGCGGGACTTTGCCGGGTGCCTGCAGCACCCCTTGCCCTCTGCACCGTCCGGCGGTCTTTCTAACCTTGTTGCCTCCTTTTTATTACAAGCTATTCGGGATAGGTTAGATAAATACTAAAATAACGAAGTGATCCCTATTCCCCTCCCAAATCCAGACCCGCGGCTGCAGGTTCGCCTCCCTTGGTGGCATGCACCTCCCTCGGGACGGGAGAAACGGGGTCCAGCGCTCCCTTCCTCCATCCTGGGCCCAAAACGCCCTTCCCAGGTCAGGCCCGGAGCTCGCAAGGCAGTGCCTGTCCCGGCGGTCCCCCTCTGCCCGGTGAACCCGGAGGGGAAAGCGGCCCCGACCCCGTGGGGGTCCGACCTCGGCCGCTGCGGGCCCGGAGCGCATCCCCGGCGGGGCGGCCCCGCCGGCGGGCTCTGCGTCCAGGGAGGAGAGCTGCCGGCCGAGAAACTGCTATGGATTGAGGATTGACGGGCTTCCTCCAGACCCCCAATCACACGGCGGCTCCCGATCGATGTGGGCCCGGCTGCAGAGGGTGGAAGTGATTAATTGAACGATAAGCCGGAGCTATCATTTGGAATGTCATTAATGCGTCGGGGAGACATTCATTGGAGACAGACAGCGTTATCTCCGCTTTATCTTCAGCAGTGCATCACTTTTAATACTGCAGTTTAGAAACAAATGGGGGCTTTAGCCTTAGCCCTTCTCTTCGTGTTTATATTTTTGGAAGAATCACAACTAGTGGGAGTCCCGGGCTCGGTCCCCTGATAAATGAACATTAGCACTTTTTAGAACTACTGTATCAACAAAAAGAGCTGCAGGGCCGCAATAATTGGTGAAAAAGCAAACACTCCGCAAAGAGAGGCCAGGTCTGCTCTGTGTCCGGCTGATTGATGAATAAGTTACTGACATACAGCAGCTCACGGACTTTCCGGGTCGGGGCTCAGCACCAATTCCTCCTCCCCCCGCCGCGTTCTCCCTTTCCCGGTGCTCTCCAGCAGCCCGCTGAAGCCAGGCTCCGACTGCAAACGGCGTCTCGGCCGAGGGCAGCCGAGCAGAGGAGACAAAGGCGACCGGTTCACCCAGCTCCGGACCCTGCTTGCAGCCCTCAGGCGCCGCGGCTCGGTCCCCGACCTGCCCAGCCCGGGGTGACCTGCCCGGGTGCCCCGACTGAGCCCCCGGGGCAGGGGTAGAGGGGAAGCATCACCCGCACCTCGAGCTCTCCCACATCGCTTTTGCCCTCTGTGGGGTCGCTTTTGATTGCAGGGCAGTGGGTGCGAAATTAGAATCGCGTTTAAGTAAAATGCAAAAAGGAGTAAAGGGAGACAGGACCCCGGAGGAGCGCCCTGAAACACCTTCTCCAGCCCACCCATCCAGCCGGGACCCAGGCCCCGTGCGTGTGCCCCGTGGGTGTACCCCGTGGGAGACGGGGTGAGCAAAGCCGCTGCTGTTTTCCTGGCTGCAAGGGGAAAGCGGGGGGTGCCCTGCTCCCTCCCGCCGCCTTCACCCGGTTTGCAGGTTGCTCTCGCTGCCCCCTCGGGACTGAGCCTGGCCCGCACGCCCAGAAAAGCCCCTCGCAGGCGAGGGTTGTTTTCCACACCCCTCGTTGCTTCTCTCCGGGATTGCTAAATGCGATTCGTTTGTTGTTGTTGTTGTTGTTTTTTAAAACTTCTATGGCTGAAAACAAACAAAAAAAAACCCCAACCCCGCCGGGAGGTTCCTCTCTCCCCCTAAGCTTTCGACACCTCGGACTGTTTAGAGAGAGAGAGAGATGGGGCCTTTTAAAAAAGTTTTCCTCTTAATCCCAGTCGGTTAAGATGTCCAGGCCCCCCTCCCGCTCTAATTCCCGGCTATCTCCCGAGGATTCTGTTTATACCTCACCAGTAAACGCCGGGGTTTGAAACCTTGTCACTAATTGAGTGCTAACACTTCAGGTGCTATAGATTTGTTAAGAGCCAGTAGTCCAGAAATAGCCTATTAGGGTTTCCTTGCGARAACTTGTGCCAATCTCCCGGTTCCCATCGTGGGCGGCGGGAGCCGCTGGGACCTCGGGATCTCTGCGGGTCCCCGAGAGCTCCCCAAGGTCTTTTGGCCAGTTATTTCTTTCAAACGATTGGAAAGGGATGCTACAAAACGGGGAACCCTGGTTGAATAAATCCTTCCGACGTTATAGCTGGTCTGCCTTGCGTGTCCGCCACGGCGGGGTCCCACCGGGGGTCCCGGAAGGGGCCTGGGGGCTGCGGGGGGGCCGCACTGCCCGGCTGCGGGAGGCGGCTGGGGCCGGGGAAGTGTTTGCTTTCACCCCTCCGGATTTCTGCAGAGGAAAACGGCTTTGGAGCTGTCCAGGCGCTCCGCTCTGCTGCAGCTAAAACCTTCTCCTTTTCTTGCTACCTTTTTTTTTTTTTTCTTTCTTTCCCCCCCCCCCCTTCTTTTTTCCCCACCCCGGTCCTTTCAAGCTCTAATGCAGCCCGCCTTTACCTGGCCGCTCCGCTCCCAGCGCCGGGGCTGCTGGCGGGGAGAGCAGCCCCACTCCGCGGCCCTGGCCTCCCCGTCCTCRGGCATTGCGCAAGAAAAAGAGAGTTTTGACCTTGACGTGCAGGCGGCCTCGGCGAGGGGCCTCGCCTCTGCCCGGCGGTCGGGTCTGCTGCGCCGTGAGCCGGGGGGCTGCTCCGGGACAGCCCCGCTAGCCGGCGGCGGGGCAGGTGCGAGGCGGCCGCTGCGCTGCCATCCCCGCCGCCGCTGCTCGGCCTCCGGCCTTCGGGGCTCCTGCCCGCYGCTGCCGGATCCCAGCTCATCCCTGCCGTGCACTTGGGAGAGCATCGGGCCCTTTCCCTCTGTGCAAGGCGGCTGGAAAGCGCTGATGCAGCCGAGCAGGCTGATGCGGGGGCTCAGCACGCGAATGCAGCAGCCAGAAAGCACCCAAGTGTCTTCCCTTTATTTCAGGACAATTTATGCAAAGCCCGGAGTAAAACTGTCCTGTGTTGTTTCGGTTTTGGTACCCCCACGCCCCGCTCTTCAGGCAGGCCGCGGGGGGCACGCCCGGGAGGTGGCTCGGTCGCCGCTTTCCGCCTCCGTCGGTGACCCGGGCGGGATGACCTGGGCAGGAGGACTTGGATAGCAAATGCCACCGTGGATTTTCCCCTCCTGCCCTGGGCTCCGTGCCTGGAATCTGACAATTAAGCTGGCTCTTGCACCTCGGGCGCTGGAGGTGGGTTTTTCCCCGCCGGCTGAAGCGAAAGCTGGGAGCCGGTGAGATAAGTCAAAATCTTTAATTTTTACCCTGCCTATAACTTTTTCTGCTTGTAACTGTGCTGGGTTGGCTGGTGAAGAGCGAGCGATCTGGGATTTCGTCGTCCTTCCCAGTGCCCCTCTCCCAGCACCTGGGCGTTACTGCAGCGATCGCGTTATTAGCGCTGGCTCCAGGACCCGCCGTTTTTCTGCGCTCGAGTAAAAGCTTTTTTAAGTTTAAGTAAAGGCCAGTTAATTACAAAAGCGCTTGTTCCAAGGGGAACGCACACAGGGCAGAAGCAATACGGTTATTTTAGGGACGGGAAAATTAAAACGRCCGAAGAGACGTTCACGTTTAGTAAATGCAACAACGGTTTGACACACGCGTCCGGTAGCCAGGACGCACCGGTGTCTAGCGATGGTCAAGAAAACCGCTTTAAAAACGAAATACCTTCCAGGCACTATGAGGCGTGGGCTGTTTCGAAGGACAAAGCTCTCTAAATGCGACGGGGCTGCCCTGCCCTCTCCCTCGGAGCTTTGGCCCAATCTACCTCCCCTGGGCGGAAAGGTTCCCACCGGCTCCAGTGGGAATGGGAGCAGCGCTTGGCTGGGAAGCCTGGAACCGCCGCGAGGATTTCAGGGTGTTTGCAGCTTGTCTGTCCGCACGATGTTTTCCAGAGGAGATAAAGGTCTGACTTCTCGGATACTTCCTGCTGGCCGTGCAGATCCGATCCGTCTTGCGATGTCACCGTGCGCGCTTTGCGCTCTCCGGGAGCGCGGGGGGGCAGGGCCGGGGCCGCGGGGCCCTGCTGGGACACCCCCCCCCCCCCGGGATCCGGGTCTGCCCTTGGCCGCGTAGCGCGGAGAAGGGGAGCGCAGCCTGGAGGCGCAGGTCGGGGGGAGCCATATTCAACGTGAGACGGTGTTTGGGCTTTATTTGTCTTAAAAGTGATTCCCCCCCCGCCCCCGCGGAGATCAGGGACCGGCTACCACACCCTTCCCGGGGGTGCCGGCTCTCAGCCCCGCCGGGCTGCGGCAGGTTTCGCCCCGGGGATCCCTACAGCAGGACCCAGCCCGGACCCTCTGGGAGAGCCCCTTCCCGAGGGGATCGGCTCCGCCGAGGCCGGTGGGAGGATGAAGCCGGGCGAGTAGAGTTACAGAGCCCTGACCCCCACCTCTGCTCCGGCGTCTTCCGGCGATGTCCCTTCTGCTCCGGCCAGAGCCCAGGCTGTGACCCACAACCGGAGAGGCATGAAATCGGCTGCCCCAAGGGCAAGCCGCGGGACGGGGGGGGGGGGGGGTGTCCCTGTCCCCGCCGAGCTGCCCCCTCCGCCCCCGCGGGGCCTTTGCCGGGTGGGTGGCTCTGCCTTTCCTCCTTGTCCCCCTGCACCGGGAAGGCGGCTTCCCGAGACGGCCCCGTCTCTTTTCCCGCACTTGCCGCGGTGGAGCTGGGCTGCCCCGGGGGAGGCACGGGCGGGACGGGATGGGTCTCACCCCTGTCCTGCAAAATCCCCCACCCGCCCCAAGGCTGGCTGCCGCTCCTGGCGGGAGTGCTGGGCGTCTTCCAGGTAATAATAAATAATTTTTAAAAAACACAACTCACCCCCCCCCCCCCAAAACCAACCAACCAAAAAATCCCAAACTCAACAAAAACCAACGAACCAACAAAACAAAACAAAACAAACAAACAAAAAAAGGAAATAACCCCCGCTACCCCGGGACGCTCGGACCCGCTTTCATTTTTGCCCTGAGACGCGCGAGTTTGGCGGAGCCGGTTCCTCCTTTCCCACCCGTGAATTCTGCAAACGGAGGCGCCGGGAAAACGGGCTCGCGCAGCCCGCCGGGGCCGGGGTCGGAGCCGGGGGCGGCCGGGGCGCTGCCCGCCCCCCCGGGGCTCCCGGGCGGTTCATYCCCGGGAGCAGGATCAGGCCCCTGAATCGTTCTTTTCCTCGAAGCGGGGAAATGATCCGTTGTTCGTTTTTGTGGCGGTCTGACGGGGAATGGGTCGGTTTCTCCGAAGGGTCCCGTTTCTGCATCCTCTCCATAAAACTAAAACTCCGAGTGCTCCCGCGGCTTGTTTTGCAGAGAAAAACGGTTGGGAAGAAATCCGTGCAAAATTAAAATACATGAGAGAGACAAACTGGCACATATACGCGCGGGAAAGTGTTTTCATCAGCCTGATGAATATACAGTTCACCGAACGTAAATTACGATACATTTCAAGTGCGTGTCAAGAAGAAAAGGGTGAAAAGAAACGAAAATCTTGTAAAAGTTCTTCTAGATTTTTACTCTTCCCCGCCCCCCTCCCCCCCAAAAAAAATTTCCAAGTTTCGGATATCTTCACAAGTCTCTTTTTAAATTTCAAAGGAAGGTCGCATAAATAAAACCAGATCTGCATTTTTTCCCCGATTCCTGCATTAATTATCAGCCCATTTTTCAGCGGTAGAGGGAAAAGCACCATTTAAACGGCAGCCTTTTTTTTTCTTGGAGCCCCAGCAATACTGTAAGAAGAAGAAAGGGAGGAAAGGAGGGAGAGTTCCCCGCGGTGCCTCGGTGTCTGCCTTCCTCCTTGCCAGGTCTGCGCGATTTGCCGTCCGTTCCCAAGCCCAGACGCCGCCCGCCTTTTCTATTTGTCAATTAACAAAAAAATCCAAGTGAAATGCATGAAACGTTAAACGCCCTTTTATTTCGCGGTAGGGTTTATTTCTTACAGAAATTGGAGGGATTTGGTTTTGGCTGTTGGCTTTTTCTTCCGGTTTTGCATGCTTTTCTCCCGGGTGCTCCTCGGGGGTTACTTTTGGTTTTTAATTGCACCGTATCCTTCGTGCCTGAAAGCTAAAATTAGTGAGAGGAGGTGGCGGGGGACGGGGCCGCGCTGCTTTTGGGAAGGGGAGATCCGCGGGGAAGGATGAATCCCGAGGAGCTGCCCGGGGGGAGCCGGGGCAGCTGGCCGTATCCCAGTGTCCTGCAGCCCGTCGGGATGCTTGGGCTGAGAGGGGCGCCGGAGCCTGGAGGGGATGCGGGGAGAGAAAGGAAAACCTGGAACCTGTTACCCCGTACAGCTGAAAAACCCGGCCCTGGGTCTCACTCTTAGGTGTCTCCTGGTCTTGGTTATAGCACTAACCCAGGGGTCTGGAGTGGACAGGGGTGTCTGGGGCCAGGAGGGCAGCAGGCACCCTTCAGCACCAATTTTGTAACCCGGGACAGGGGTCCTCAGCCCCTGGTTGCATTATTGCTGTGCTCAGTCTTCTTGCAACCCCAGGGCTGCACATCTCCAGAGCTATGCAGCTCCAGGGTTACACATCCCTGGGGCTGCACATCCCTGGGGCAGCACCTGTTGCAGCTGGAGGGACGAGGGAGCACTTTGGGGGATRCTGGAGAAACATCACTTGGGCCCATCTTTCAGGCCCTGTCTCTCCAGCTCACTGAGGCAGTGAGCTTGGGAAAAGATCCCTGGGGAGGCAGTGCAGCCCTTCGGGGCACCTTCACATTGAATGTTAGAGCCGGAGTCAGAAAACAGCCCTTCCTCCTATTTCCGTTGTTCTTTGACCCTGGCCCATTGCAGTTTTAATATGCAGCCCTGATCAGAGCTCAAGAGGRTATTTCCTCCTCCAGTGTTTCTCTGGGCAAAGAGGCACCAACAGATTTTTTCCATAATGATGAAAACATCTGGCTGTTTCTGAGCTGTCAGGCTCTGCATTGCTTCTTCCCAGATGCCTTCTCCACTCCAACCCTCCGGCCGCCCCAGCGCAGCCCCTCTGTGCCYGGGGCACTCGCCTGGGCGATGCACTCCCGACCTCCAGCTCCAGCTGAGAGATACTCGACACTGTGTCTGCGCAGGGGGACTGAAACCTCCAGGATCTTCACTGCGGCTCCTTGGGTTTGGAAACACATTTTAGGCACAGCCGGCCTGGGGAGGTGGAAATCTCTATCCCGAAGTATTTTCTGAGGCTTTTTCCCTTCACTGTGTCCAGCAGAAGTTGTTTCCCCCACTACCTCCATAGATGTAGTTCAGGATTAGCTGCCCTATGGCTTCCAGCCCTCCTTTCTGGCAGAGTCCATCCTGGAGAGGAGGGGTACATCAGTGCTTTCAGCCAGGGCCCTGATCTTCACCGCTCGTGCTGTCAAAACATGCTTTGGTAAAAATGTGCCCTTGGTTTTCTGTGTATCGGAGCTGGATTATGTATCCGCTTTCAAGAAAAGTAAAAAGACAGTAAATCCCCAAAAGAGAAATAAGGAAATATGTAAGCGCTGATTCAGTAAGATCCTGAAGTGCTGATCAGATTTTAAATATCTGAGTTACAAGGATCACTCGTGCTTGAAGTATCATAACAGAACTGAGGCCCAAACTAGGAACTCTATTACATATTGCARTTAAAAGGAAAAAAGTCATGAAACTGAACCGCTCCTGGAAAGTGAACAAAGGTACATCCAAGTGGAATGACTGAAAAAATAAATACTTTCTTTGGCCACAAGAAAACACTCTGAAAGATGCATTTGGCTCCAAGCAGTCAGAGCAGCCTGAGCCCTGTCTAGGGTGACTCTTAGAATTGCAGTATTTAAAAAGGAAAGGGGGGATGTCCTATGTTTAAAAATATGACTTTACTTAGTCCCAAAGAAGAATAAACAAAGCAAAGGCAAAAACCTAAATGCCTCTAGAGAAAAAAATGTGTTTAACCACAATTCTAAACTATCCTTTTCCTTCTCCCTCCCCACTTTTTAAAAATGGACAAATAACAGCCAAGCTCAAAACTATTGTGTCATATTCCAGCCTCTCTAGCTTTGCTCTCATTGATGCTAAAGTTCATAAAATAACAATAATATTTACAAAATATGAACCTGATCCAGTAGTTCACATTCAGGCAGCGCTCTGCACTTAAGGTGATGGAAGCTGTGGCAAAACGGAGCAGAAAATGACCATGTATCTCCTGTCTTGGGAACTTAAATTTCATCAGGGATGTGAAACCTCTGCTAGACTGATCCTTGCCTGTGTTAGTGCTGAGACTTTAGGTGTTGTGCAGGGGAGGCAATGGACTTGTCATTGCTGGTGTAAGTCCGTGGTGGAGACCTAATGGAAATAGAGTAGATCTATTTGCTTAGTTGACTCTCTCTCCTGTTCTCATTCCCACCACATTTATTCTGAGTGACTTGTTAGCGTTAGCTGGATTAAAGTTCCAGTAGGATAAAATGTCCTGCAATACAGATTTCTACTCTACATTTTGATGTGAGTAAATGATGTTGGCTCTGTGTACTTCTTTATGATAAGCTCCAGCAGCCCTGGAGTAAATCTGCATTTTGAAAAAGCCTGTTTTATGACTAGCGTCACTCTGAACTACTTTTTATATGTATCACACGTGAGCAAAAATGAGGCGGAAGGGACATTGTGGGAGCTACAAAGTCAGGCACTCGGCACTCAGGATGTGATTCTCTGTTGTGTACATTCCCCATCGGGCTTTTGGTTTTATTTCAGCTTTGCTTTTTTCCTAAAGCCTCTGTCTCACAAAGTGCACAGGATGCACAGTGCTTGTGCAACAAGCAGCCATTCAATATTTAGTTTTATCCCTCCCATTGAGTTCCAGGCCTTGTTCCACAGCAAGCTGCTAAACCACAGAGATGGAGCTTTTCAGTTCCTCTTTCACTTCAGGGGTGTCTGAGAGCTTTGAAGGTACAAGCAGTTCCACTTTTGCCTATCCCATATGCGGGGAGGAAATAATCCAGGAGCTTTACCCCTACTGCCTAAAGAATTTAAGGTGCAGAGTTTGAGGTTAAAAGCATCCACTGATTTGGGGTACGCCATGTGAGATAGCTGCAGTGTGAGTTAAAAGTATTTTTGATGTTAAAAGATGCTACAGTCTTCCAAGTGTGTAGAAAGCACGGAGAAACTGCTATTTAGCAGGGTGTATAACTTGGCTACATTTAGGGCGGTTCTCACGTAGGTGACGAAAATCCCTGTTCCTGGTACAGAGGCACAAGGTCAAATCTTTTCCTAAAGGCAGAGGTGTGCTACAGTTTCTCAAAGCAAAGATCCCCAGGATTTTTGTGATGCATCATTTTCCAGCCTTGCTCTCCCCTGAGGTTTTCCAGAAAGTGGGCAGGTACCATTTTGGCTCAATTGCTTAAAAGTGCTCAGCAGGTGAAAAGAATGGAAGTATGGGGCAAGTCTCCATTAGGTGGGAGAGCCTGCTCTGTCCAGAAGCAGCCAGTGGGTTCTTGGGCTGCTGTCCCTCACTCTGTGGCCGAGTGCCATCTTGTGGGACCTGCAGCCCTGCCTGGGAGCCCCCAGGGCTTGCAGGGTTTGGGGGAAGGGGGGTACTCAGGCTGTGGGTGCAGATGGTGAGCAGAAGGCTCTTGCTGCTGCCTGAGAGGCTGGGTGTCCTCAGGAGCACTGAAGAGCACCGCTAGAGAATAACCTGGGGCATGAAATCAGAAAAAGCCCAAACTGGAGCAAAATGTCATGCAGCCCCCAACAGCCATGTAACTCCCGTGTCTTTGTCTAACTGAGGGCAGATTTTATCTGTGGCCATCAAGCAACAGGGATGAGATACTGTCTCCAGCTGATGAGCTTGGAAAGCTTTTGTGCATGAACAAGCAACAGGCAAAAAAATGGGCTTACTTTAGGTAAGTGCCCTGAACTGATAGTTTACAAACTGTCCTCCCGCTCAGGCAGACCCTTTTTTTGGGTGAGAAAATCTACTGCAGACAGGTGCCACTAGCATGTGCATCTGCCCAATTTGTAGACACTAGGACTGTTCTAAAGCTTGAAAAAAGTGGAGCTCCTCACCTGCTTTCTTTTTGTTTACTTTCCGTTTTGTAAAAGTTAAATCCTGCCTACTGCTTTTTACAGGGAATGCTATCTTGGTCTGCTTTATATCAGCTCTATCTAGTTTTGGACACCCCATCCTTGGAGTGGGTTTACTTATATCAGTCGTGGTGGTACATTTTTCTGATGGGATAGGCTATCCTTAGGAACAGAAGCTGTTACCTCACCAGAAAGGTGTTAGGTGGGCCTAGCTTTTGATCACTTTATTAACTCAGACTTGATGGGACTGCTGTGGCAATTGCATGACCAATACACCAACGCATCCTGTCAAACCCATCCCTCTCTCCTTTCTGCCATCGAAGTCTTGAGATAAGCAATAGTGAGATGTCTGTCTGGTTGATGGAACTAGCGGTTTCTGGTCTAATCCATGCTGGGCTACAGCACAAGTGTCTACCAAGGATCACAGAATAGTATGTTTTGTACAATACATGCTGGTGGGTAAATTTAGAGTTGACAACTCCCTTCCACAATTGGAGGACTCAAGGACAGTCCTATCAGGTGGCAACTGGCTGGGGGAGTATTTATAATCCATTTGCTGACTGGAATTAATGTGAATCTGTCATCCCTTGTGCCACTTGGGAAACCACGTAACGGAGGGCTGATGATGCCAATAGCTGTTGGTGATCTTTTTTGGCAATAGCTGAACATGTTGTTCCCAACTGATTTCAGAAAAGAAAGTTGTCACCAAGATAAAGCACTGTCTGGATCCTCTTTTCTCTGAGCTCTGCAGACTTGGGGAAACGGGACATTTGACATGGCCAGTAGATTGTAGTCTGGCTGTGGCGAAAGCACAGCTGGCGGGTCCAAGGAGCTGACAGCTGTCTACAGAGCAAACTCAGAGCTTCTTTCCTCTTCTAATGCAGAGCAGCATCTCGTGCTCCTGCCTGATTTCAGCAGGTAATGCGCTCTGTTATCTGTGTCCGCGTACATGGAACTGGGACTTACCCTGTTTTAATCAGGTGAAATACAGCCTAGGCAGGTTCTCCAAGGAAGGGAGATTCATTAGTTTCTCTTATTTGGCTTCTCCAACACACTGCTTTGGATTTAGTGGATCCAAAAGGTTAACAGTGATACCAGCACAAAGCTAATTAGAGAGGTGGTCTGAGCAGAAGGGCAAAATGTTAGTGCTGGGTAAGATCCACAGAGAGATGGGGGCTGTTTGGGGTCAGGATGTCAGAGGAAGGGTTGGTGAACTGGTTTCTATGGAGGGCACCAGTGCTTGGAGCATATTCCCTGCAGTCAGGTTTAGGGGTAGTCAGGGGAATAGGTATTGCTTTTTGTTTTCTTTTTGAGCATGTATACAACAGTCTAGGAAATGATAGGACTGTGAAGGTCCTGAGAGCCACTAGCATGTGCATCTATCTGTGCCTGCCCCGCTCCTCTGTCAAAGCACTTTGAGGAGCCAGCCTTGGCACTGGTAAGCCCCTCATGCCCATGTGCCCATATGACCAAGTCTAGGATGCATCTAGATATGAGTGTGACTGCTTATCTGAGAGCAAGGCCTGCAGCAGATCTTGCTCTGGATACTTAGCAACCCCAGTCTGGCTGCTTGCCATCTGACTTGGCTGCTTCTACGTCTCCTGGAGAAGTGATGCAGTTCATGTGACATCGGGGACACCCACAAACATGCACTGGCCTACACCTCCTGGATGTTTGTCCAGGACTCCCTTCCAGCTTGTTGGCTGGATAAGCTAATTGTATTAGTTGTCTTCTCCCAAACAAATTGAACCAAAATAGCACAGCTAGCTAACCTTTCCACAAGCTCCAGGTCCATCCCTACTCCGCTGCTCTCCTCTATCTTTTTTATTTCCTTTGTTTTCTGCTTGAACCATCGTATTCAGTCTTCCCCTATCTGTTTGATATGAATGCCTTGCTGTAGTTCCTTACCTCTACCGTTTGGCTTTTGTGTGTGTTAAAAATAGCTGTCAGTTTTATCAGCAGGAGTCCCCTATAAGCAGCGTGTACCCACAGTGGAGAGGTCTGTAGGCTGTGAACAGCCAAGTACCCATGTGCTCCTGTTGAACAGCCACCGCTGGGCTAGAGCTATTTTTTGCTTGGGAGAAACGAAAACTGTGTATCAAGGTTTCCTGACAAATAACATCCCTTGGCTTCGCAGTGGGTAACCCTGTGTTAATGTTTGTGATCCAGCACCCCTAGCACACATCCTCCTCTTATTTTGGCCTCCGTAGATGTGCATAAGGAAGGCTGCCTCAGGATGTGCTGCAGAGCAAGTCCCAGCTGATGTACCTATGGTGGGTGCCGAGGAATCCCTGATGCGATGCGATGTGACAGTAGAAGGGAAAGAGCGATTGCTGGGTAAAGCTACAGGGCATGCAATTAGATTACAGCCTGTCTGGCAGGGAGGCAAAACAAGCTGCTATTAATTTCAGAGTGGGGAGTAGCCTTTATTTACTATTTGGCAGGAGGCAGCCATGTCTGCAACCATAGGCAGCAGCAAGCATTTGAGAAGTGGTGAAAAAGCCAACTCAGCATCTTATTTCCTCCATGGCTGGGTCTAGGAGCCACGCACACGTACGTATGCAGGGCTATAGGTGTACAGGATTTTAGGTGGGTCTTGTGTGAATGGAGATATTTAAAACTTTAATGACTTTCCCAGAAGGAAAAATGGATATTGGGGAGAAAGATTCACCATGAAAATATACAACCCTTTGAAGGTGAGTCGGTCAGGAGACTGTGTACTTGTTCCACTTTGCCAGTGACATCAGCTGGTTGGAATAGATTGAGTGGCTGTCCCATATGTGAGAGCCATGCGCTTCCGATGCTGCTGTTTTCTCAATAGAGCTACTATATTCTCATAGCATAACGCCCCTGTGGTGGGAAACACACCTATCTGCTGGACGCAGCTTGCTCAGTTGGCTGGTAAAAAATAAAGCCCTGACAGACCTACCACAAACAGGAGGATATGCAAGGTGTAGGTGTCAGCTCACCACGTATCAAGAGCCACTGCAAAAAATCCTACAGGGTTACTAAAAATGACATGAAGTTTTCCTCTCTGTCGTTACAAGGAAAGCTCGGCTTATATTTTAAACCCTGGAATGGCTCTCAGAATATCTAGTTCTGCTCCTCCATCTTCTGCAGGCTTGGCCCAGGCTCTCTACAGACAGCCCATCGAGGGGTCTGATTTAGGCATTAGGGCTGGTTTTCCATGGCACGGCTCTGGCAGCTCTGGGGCAGTGCTCCCAGCGCCTCTCCTGAACTTACAGCTTCCTAATTGTACCAGCTAAGCGGGCGCCTTGCTGGGGGGATCCAAATCTGACTCTGCTTCACCTGCAAAATGGTGATAAGACCCTGTCCATCTCCTTGCCGTTGATGGGAAGGTCTTTGGAGCATGATCTGTCTTTCAGCGTATGTTTGTGCAGCACTTGCACACCAGCATGGTCCGGACTGGGCTGTAACCTGTTGTAACAGCTTTTATTAAAAAAAACCCCATAAAATACCAATGCAAATACTTTGCAACATTATTTTCAGGCTTATTGGCAGACATTTATTTTTTATTTTAGGCTGGCTTCTAAGGTGGTCATTTCCTAAAAGGAAAAATGAAGCATAGGTAAAAACTTCAGTGAAAATTGTGGACTGCTTTCTGGGCTGTTGGAAAAGAAGCAACATGATTTGATGATTTTAAAATTCTTCCTCAGGCCTCCTACTTTAGTAGATCTAATAAATGGAAATAAAAGCTGGGACTGTTATAGCTGAAAGGAATTTTTAAAAGTAATTAATTTCTCCTGGGTTTTGATGTTTATTTTTGCATTTGATTCTGCTCGCAAAGGCGAAGAGACTGCCTCTGTCTTTTCCTCTACTTAGACACTAACCTCTTTCCTGTTTATACTGTTTAGCCACATTTTATCTCCAAGGTAAAAGTCAAGATATTTGGAATCCATTTATGACATACTCTAAGACYGTCCTTCCAAATTTTAGACCCAGAAAGATGAGACCTTTAAGAAAAAAGGTTTATTCAGTGATAGTTTCCTGGAGACTTTCCTGAGAAATAATGGGAGGCTGGTGGCATTCCCCAGGGAGCCACATGCCTGTCCTCTGCTTAATCCTCCGATGATCCTCAGCCTGGAGAGCCTGGCTCCCCCCTCGTGCTGATGCTGTCTCCCAGCGTTGGTGGTGCAGCTCCTTGCCTGCTCCTGTGCCCCAGATGGACACGGCCAGGTTTCAAAGCTCTGTCACCAGTGTGCAGGGACATTTGGAAAAAAGATCAGAAACCTGGCCTGAAGTTTCCAAGCAGGGTCTTAGATTTCATTTCCTACTATTTTCTGCCCATAGACCAGGCAGAACTGGGACCAGATAGTTACAGAGGCAGTGCAGGTCATTAGATGAGACTTTTTTCTCCCTGTCTGTGTCTCCAAGGCCCTGTGTATGCAGTGACGGCTGAGCATATGCACTACACTCTAGTTCTTAAAAGTTTCAGATGTTGCTTCTAAAACCAACACAGGCTGATGCACAGGGAGAATTGTTCTTCCTTTAGGGATAGTCTACACTGTCTTCCCAGACTCCCACATCCTCCTGAAATGGGCRGTTTTGCCCCTGAGACTTCCTAGCTTCTTGCAGTTTGAATTTGTTTTGTTTTGTTTTGTTTTAAAGAAAAGTTAAGTTGACCATAATTGTGCCTGCTATATCTGAGGAGGATCGTGCATCCTATGGTTTCAAATGAAAGTTCCTAGAATTTTTAAATGAAACTTCAGACAGGTTTGATGAGGTTAGTTTAGGGCAAGTAGACTAACTGTGGATAATATACAGAAATTACCACCTAGCCTGAGACTGTGTGGAAAGGGATGCAAATCTTTCTAGTTTGACATATTGTATGCACATAGAGAAAACTGTATTGTAATCCACAGCTTGCTTCACACGAGATCTTTTCAGTATCTGAATTTGACTTCAAGCCCACGTACATTTCAGAAGAGAACTATATTCTGCATCCCTAAATCACATGAACTGCTGGAAGTTGGCACAGATTTGTCCCCAAACAGAAACCAGAGAAAAGGCTCCATTCCAGAAAGTCTGTTGCCAGATGGTCATTTTGAGCAGAAGGAAAAGAAGAGAATGTTAAATACGGCTCTGCTTTGAAGAGTGGTTTCATAAGTGCAGCTTAATGCACAGTAATGTTATTGGTTGTTCTTTCCGAAGTAGTGTCAAGAGGTGGATGTGTATCATTTATCAGTGTGTCTGTTCCCTGAAATGAATGGAAAAGACATGTTTAAAGCACTGGACTCTTAAATTTTCCTATATTGCATCTCCTCTATTCTTCTTCTCTGCATAAAACCATGTTGTACCACTCACTATTGACCAGTCCATGGGTCCTGCTATCCATCTTGGTTTTTTCAGGTACTTATTTCTCCCGGTATTTTTCCTGGCATCACAGTTAAGCAGATAGGTCTATAATTGCCTGGTTCCTCCCGTCCCCTACTTTTGAAGAGAGACGCTACCTTTGCCCTTTGCCCGTCTGCTGGTATCTCACCTGTCCCTCACAAGTTCACTAATGGCCGAGATAACTGGCTCCCCAAGTATCCAAGGATAAAATTCCTCTGGGACAGCTGATTAGGAAATATCACTCTTATCTACATACTTTCCAGCTTGTTCTGTCCCTGCTTGAAATTGAGCTCCTGCTCTGTCCCTGCTATTAATTGTGGTCACTGTTGATGCTTTTGGTGAAGAGAAGAGCCAAAATAGGCAGGGAGCACTGAGGCATCACCCAGGGACACACGTGCTCCTTGCGCAGCTGCAGTCCTCTCTTTCCTGCGCTTTACAAGACTGTGATCAGAGAGTGGTGAAATCACATTTAGAGGAGCTAAATGAAAAGTCAGCAGTGTGCAAATGTTGATGAATCAAAGCTTATAAGAACAATTAAGCTGTTTCTCCTCTGGGCCTGGAGCTCAGCCTCTTTCCACCTGCAAGGTGGGATATCTGTTGGGTGAAGCAGCTGCGGTGCTTTCCCAGCCCGGTTCTTTTTATAGACATGTGTGGCGCAAGGTTGCCTTCAAGTGAAAACAGAAAGGTACTGCAGGGAGGGGAGGATGAGGACTAGGGATATCGGGAAAGACTGAAGCAGATTTGGGAGCTGCACTCCCAGCTAGAGCCGGGACGCATGGAGTTCAGAGCACAAGAGAGTCTGTGAAAAAGACACAGGAACAAAAAAAATAAAACAATAATTTGAGAAAATATACATAAGTCTGGTAATCCCAACCATAATCTGTGGCCTGTACAACCCACTGAGTTTAGAAACAGTTTATACTCCTTTCCCACTGCTGCGTACAAATCTGAGCCATGGCTTTGTGGGAAAAGTTGGTGTTGCCAAAAGGAGGTGAAGCTTCGCCTTCAAGAGTCAACACACAACGTGGTGGCTGTTCTCAGCCCTCCTCTGGTTAAGATCTCGGGGTTTTTCTTTAATAGAAATAAGTTTTTATGTGCACTCGCTCTGACTGACACAAAGGGGAAAATGTACCCTGCAGTGTGCAGGAGGATGAGCTTTGCCATGTTTCCCAGCTGCACGCCACTCCACTTGTCTTTTACTGGAGAGTTATAAAATCTGATGTCTTGGTGATAGGTAATTTTGGTCCATTTGGATTATTTTTCTCATTAAAAAATGCAACTAACTTCAGAATTAATGACACAAATGGTCTGAGTGTAACTTTCCTGAAAATAGCCTTCTTAAATTTTAATTTCTTTTACTGAAAAGGCTCTTGAAATAATCACTTAAAGCTTACTTAAAGTTACTATCAAGTTTCCACTGTTTCAGAGCCCAGTGGCTATTTTTTGGTGGGTCTAAATTAATATTCTTCCTATTTTAAGTACTTGCACCTCCTCTGCTGTTATTCTCAGAGTTATCTGAGAAATCTAGATACTGACAGGAGAAAGCTGAGTTCCTCTCCAGAAGTGAGGAGACCGAACTAAGAGCGTCATCAAACAAATTGAAAACCTGAAGCAAACACCTCTATGTGCTCTGTGTCCTCTCCCCATTCTCATCACGTCTGATATTGCCTAAGCAGTGGCAGGGGAAAGAGTGTAAAGGGTCATTTTGCTGTTGCTGCTACGGTTTCAGTCACATCCTTTGCTCTGCCCAATGCTCTAAAACTGCATGGGAGAAAGCGTGAAAAATCTGGGACTGGGGAACAACATTTTAGAGGTTGTGGGTACATATTAGACTTTTTAGACTCCTGCTGCTGCCTTTGTGTGGACGAGTCACACTTGTTCCTTCCTGCCATGGATGTGGCTGTGCCGGTACGGGGCAGGTTGGTGGCTGCTAAAGGGCTGTGCTGGGAGCAATGCTCACGGGGAGGTTCAAGCAGAGAATTTAGCAGATATCTTGGTTTTAGTTGGGTGAAAAGCAGCCACCAGCAAGGGAGGTAGGCAGAAAAGGGGCTGTGAGGGCAGAAGAGTTTAACAATAAAATACTGAATCCTGCAAACTATTCCCAAGTTCAGTTGAACCCCAGCACTGATGCTGGGGTTTGTCTGGGATGCTAGAGGCCATAACTCTCCATTCCTAATCAAAATCTTTCATCTATTGTCTGTTTTGCTCCTGGTTGCAACTGCAGTCCAGACTGACGTGTCCTTCAGGTCCACCTCTCCGAGCTATTGTCTGTTAAAGGTGCTTTCCTCCCTCTTGCTGCAAGATGGTGCTGCAGAATAGGGAAATGCGTCTCTGCGAGAGCCGCTGGGTCTCAGAGCCAGAGTGTGCACTAGGCATTGCTGCTGGAGGACAGGGCCTTCCCTGCAAAGTCTGTGCTCATGGCTGTGAGTGGGTGCAGGAGCTGCTGGCAGCATGGGGGGACCTGGTGGGGCAGAGTGAAGGAGGGCTGGCGAACCCCGACAACACTGGGGTGGGCTGTGGGTTGCATCTAACCTGCACCAATTCCTCCTGCCCAGGGAAAACCGCCTAACTGGTGATCCCTCCATCTCCTGCCTGCTCCACAGATACGGGGGTGTCAGGGCAATATAGGTGGAAATGCCATATCTGCCTATGTCATGTTGCTGTGCCTTTTTCTGCGTCACGCACAGCAGGAGAAGGGCAGCTTTGGCTTGAGCATGGTGGGCTGGTGTATATCCGAGTGATTAAGATCACTGACATTATCATGCTTTAAATCAAGATGTTCATGTCGTGAATCCTGGTCCTGCCCCGGACTGATGTAGGTTGTAGTTATTTCCTTGCAGAAATCCTGGTCCACACTGTTGGGACTGTTTGCAGTCAGACTTTCTGGCTAATGTGCTCCGGTAATCTAGTGGCAGCAGTTTAAGATATTACTGCCCCCAGTTCCCCGTCTTGTTTTCTTGTGGGACAGGACGAGACGCACTTCCAGTTCTCCAGGCTGATAGCTTGTTTTTTGGGGGGCAAACTGACCTTTGTCGAAGGCTTAAGCTGACGTAACCAACTCCTCTCTGGAACTCCCGAAATGGAGGTGTGTCCCCCATGATGCCGGTTTTGCTCCAGGAGTGGTGACCGTCAGCAAGCCACAGCAAAATCCTTTGGGCATCTTAAACTGGTCTGCTGTGGTTGACCAGAGGATGTAGGTCAGAGCCCTAAATACAGCTCTTGCACTACATTTGTTCTGGTTTTTGCCATACCTGTACACATTTACTTACACAGTTATACAACTTATCATACATTTATTCAGTTTCTAGGGATGAGACTTTATTACATAAGAAAATGATGCATAGCACCTTTTTTTGGGTTTTTCTTTCCTTCTTTCTTTTTTTTTTGGCCAGATTTGGTTTTATTTTGTGATTTATCTTAAAATTTATCAGGATTGAAATGGGAATTCAGAAAAGAAATAATGAGAAGAAATTATTATCTAAATGAAACTGTCTAATGTATCATAGGAAAAACATAGGAAAAACAAAGTAAGTATATAGAGGCCTGTTCTGTGTGTAAAGCTGATATATTAAGGTTATTTTTAAGTAGTGAGTTAAATTGAGGTATTTTTCCTGGTCAGGGTCTTCAAGGTTTTGGTACTAGCAGAATGCATTCTGAAATACTTTTTCATGGCTAGAAGAGGAAAATAAACTTTCCTGCTTTTCAAGTCATTAACACCTGAGTGATAAAATACCTCAATCAAACTGATTGAATTAATCAGAATGAACAATTCTGATTGTTTTTTCCATACTTGCAGTAAAAGTTATTTTCATCAAAAGCTTGTTGAGCTTTTTGACATGTTCCGGTCATGGTCTGTGGCTTCCACCATTTCAGCAATTTGACTTTTCTTTAAAATGCTGTCATCGTGTATGATTTGTGCAATTTTTCTCTATAGTGCAAAGGATTTCAACAGATTATGGTATAAGTTTGATTCTATTTCTAACGTCATTTAAAATGTATGTAGGTGAAATGAAAAAATAAAATTTAGTAAGAATAAGTTAATGTTTATCTACACTGAGAGCACCCACTGGCTGTCTATATATAACCCAGCAGGTTGCTTTTAGGCTGACACTGGTTTTGTTGATGGCATTGGCCTTGACTGGGTACGATGTCTTATTTTCTATTCTCATCCTCACGATATTTATTCCTAAAGCACACGGCCCTAAGAGTTGTTGTGAGGGGTTTGGACCTTTTTCCTCCAAGTCCACATGACTCTGCTTCCAAATACCGGCCAGAGGTGTTTCCCCAGCACAGACAGTTGAATCCTTGTGTGGGAGACAGCCTGGCCTGGGGCATCAGGCACTGCTCTTCGAATAAGCCTGTAGTCAATTTTGCAAACTTAAGTGTCCTACTTGGCTTCCAACTGCTGCTCCAGAAGGCCACTGGTCTCCAGGAGGTCCTGGGTCATACCTGCCAGCCCCGGGTGGATGTCTCGGATAACCTAGCACATATCACCTGGCTCCTGACACCTATATTTTGACAACAGACCCCTTCCATCTCGCACTAGACGTTGCTGTTGTTCTGCTGCATGCTCTTGAGCAAGTCACTTCTCACTGCTCCTTTCATCCTCTGCTGTGGCTGTTTTGAGCGTCATCTCCTTGGTCCATGGACTCTTGTACCATGTATTTACCTGGATCTGAGGAGGAATAACAAGAGTAATAATCATGTGGCCCAGACCCACCTGCCAACCGCAGCAGGTCTGACAGGTCCAGCTGGCCGTGCACGTGCACAGCAGGCTCCCGGTGTGCGCAGGGCACGGCTTGGGGACCGTGCAGGGGCAGCTTGCCCAGAACCCATGCCCATTTGAAGCTGGGGCTGTCCAAAATCTGGAAATTGAGTAGGGCACTGTAAGGGACGGGCAGGGGGTACCAGAAAATTGGTGGACGGGTGCAGGAATAGCAGGGGATGTGGTGGTAACTTGGACGTGAAGTTATCAGTGTTTTGGCTTTCCCCTCCCTTCCTGCTGGACAAGCACATCCCTTTGCTCTTGGGGCAGAGTTTTCAGGGACCAGAGCAGCCTCCCTTCTGTGCTATGCTGTGTGCACAGGCTAAGCCTCATTAGCAGCTCATTAGTAGTACTCTTCCCTTTTTTGTTACATTTTTTAAACTTCTTGAGCCTTCTACACACAGCAAGCAGCCAGCAGAGTCAGCAGAGAGGTAATGTCTCTGGAGTAATTTCTTTACTCTCTGTGCCTTCCACGTCTGCCCGGTCTCTCCTTGCAGAAGATGTACCTCCTCAGGGAAGGGACGAGTTGAGTTTGCCTCTTGCCATCCACCCACAGTGAGCAATTCCTGCCATCAGCTCCACTCTCTTGAAACTCCTTTAAGAGGAAATTGTGGAGCAGCTAAGGGTTCCCATTTGCCTTCGCTTCTTTCCATATCTTCTCTGTTCCTTCCCTTTCTTTTTTGATTATTCATACGCTTTCCCTTCTGTTTGTTATTTCCCTCTTGGTTCCTTTCTTCTTCATTTTTTCTCTCTCCTTTCTCCCCCTTTCTCTTCCTTTCTCTCTCTCTCTTGCTGCTGGATATTATGAGCAGTGACAGCAGCCGCTGGGAGCTGGAATCCAGGGAGATAACAGCATTGCCATGAGAATCAGCCTGCTCAGCTACAATTAGCCCTGCTGATATCTTTCACCTGGACAGAGCTGCCTTATCATTGCTACTTCTTGGAAAATGAAGGGTCACAGATACTGATCGCAGATAGCATGACTCTGGCATTTCCCTCTGGTTTTCATGTTGCTGGAATCCCTTTTTGGCTCCCTTCTCCGTACGATTAGTTTTGCATCTCTCTTGTTCAGCTGTGCTGCTGTCAGATGGAAAGCAGGCACCGAAGCTTTCCAACGGTTGTATGGCTGAAACAGAGACCCCGGGTAGATTCACCTGGTGTGAGCGATGGCCCAYGTCCATGAATCCTGGATGTTTCTGAAGTTCAAAGCCAGAAATAAAATAATGTGTCAGTGCCCCAGGGCCTCTTTATGGTAAATCGTTGCCCTGTCTTTGGAAACTATTGAGAAGGGCGCAAGGCAGAGCCAGATGGGCTTGTTAATGTTGGGCTGATCCACCCACTCTTCTCCTGGCTGATTGCGCAGTTCCTGACTAGCAATGTGAAGATATTGGCAAATGCTCCCACAGCATTTTTTCCACTGTGGATGGGCTTTAGAAACTATTTCTTGAGTCCGGAGACAGTGGGGTTGTCCTTCATGGCCTTTGGTTTTGGTGGCAAGTCAACCTACCTGCTAAAAAGAGACCGAAGCAGTTAAAGGCAGCTAGTCCAGTCCCTGCTTTGCATCCCCCCTTTCTTCTGATACCTTTCTTTCTATTGGCCTGTCGTGGTTTAACCCCAGCCAGCAACTAAGCACCACACAGCCGCTCGCTCACTCCCCCACGGTGGGATGGGGGAGAGAATCAGAAGGGTACAAGTGAGAAAACTCGTGGGTTGAGATAAAGACAGTTTAATAGGTAAAGCAAAAGCCGCGCACGCAAGCAAAGCAAGACAAGGAATTCATTCACTACTTCCCATCGGCAGGCAGGTGTTCAGCCATCTCCAGGAAAGCAGGGCTCCATCACGCGTAACGGTTACTTGGGAAGACAAAYGCCAWCACTCSSARCGTCCCCCCCTTCCTTCTTCTTCCCCCAGCTTTATATACTGAGCATGACGTCACATGGTATGGAATACCCCATTGGCCAGTTGGGCTAGCTGTCCTGGCTATGCTCCCTCCCAGCTTCTTGTGCACCTGGCAGAGCATGGGAAGCTGAAAAGTCCTTGACTAGTAGACTACTTAGCAACAACTAAAAACATCAGTGTGTTATCAACATTCTTCTCATACTAAATCCAAAACATAGCACTATACCAACTACTAGGAAAAAAAAATTAACTCTATCCCAGCTGAAACCAGGACATGGCCTTATAAATACAGCCCTGCAACAGGAATAAACCCTAATTCCATACCTTTCTGGGGCTTGAAAGCATCTGAACTGCAGGACAAGCTTAGCAGCAGGGCCACACATAGCAGAGATGGCCTTCTTACTTGTGTGTCTTCTTTCTCTTTCGCTTTTCAATACCTTAGAGACACAGTTGCTGTTGTTAGAGATCTGCCAGGTTGCAGTCAGATATTAGGTATAGAGATGCCGAAATTAAACTAATGGCACTTGGTCATGATTGGAAGAGAAAACCTAGACTTGCACGGAATTGGTGCCTCACTGACCGTTTTATAAAGCCAGCCTTCAGGACAGGTGCAGGGATTACTATTAATGTATTTTCTCTCTCTCTTTCCCTCTCTGTCTGGTTTTGCTTCAGACCTGCACCATTTGCAGACAGTACAGAGTGGGAATCAGCATGGTCCTATGGATAAGAACTGATGTTTCTTTGTCTTTATTTTTCCTTCTCCACCTTTTCCAACCTGATCTGGTTGGGCTCTAAGTCATAGCATCATCGAATGGTTTGGGTTGGAAGGGACCTTTAAAGGTCATCTAGTCCAACCCCCCCCTGCAATGAGCAGGGTCCTTTTTTGCCATTTTCATATGAACTCAGGACAAGGGTATTGCAGTCTCTGTTTGGGCCTGTTGTACTCTTACTGCCAGTAGCAGCATGTTAGCTAATTGCATGCTCTGCTACTGTAACCTGTGAGCTGATGCCATGGGTATCACAGACCCCGCTGGCTCTGTGCACTACCAGATTGCTCGGTAACATACATCCAGTTGAGATGCATTTTGGTCAGCGGGAGCACACAGTTCGGATCCAGCTTTATGCTTTTGCAGTGACTTTGGTGGGTTGCAGGGTTGCAATCAGAATTATTTCTGATTTATCCAATACCAGGTACCACATTGAGGGCACCAGCCCTCGTGTCACACAGCTGCAGAGTTGCCAGTCCCATATGAGAGTCCTTAAGACTGGCCCCGCTGTATTTCTGCCGGAGCAGTAAGCTGCGTTTGTGGGTGTGTGTGTGTCATCRAGTGTATTAGAGCCAGGGTTGCGTAAGTGTTACTATGGGTGTACCACRGTGCAGCTACACCTGCGGTGCTGCTGTCGCAGCCAGGGGACAACCTTGGATCCCGCAGCTGCTGCGAGAGCGTGTGGCTTCTGCCAGTCACAGCCCTAAGGACAGATCGTGCTCACCTCAACAAATGTACCTCACGCGGTCTGCACGCAGGGATGAGGGCTGGGGGGAGTCTGCTGAATTAAACTAGCGTGTGCCTTTTACGTAGCTGTCCTTCCAGCAACGCTGTGCCTCACTCTGTGGTTGCTGCATTCAGGCTGCTGGGCACATGCYGTGCCTGTTGCAGATGAGCCACCTCTCAGGTTATTCCCTCCCTTCTTGCTGATGTTGCTCCAAAGCAATCCCTCAGTGGTAGTACCTGTTTTATAATGGCTTGGAAGGTTTTATGGCCCCTGAAGGATGTTAAGTTAGCTCATTTTCTCATCCTCAAGAGAATTGCAAAGATCGGTAAATACTCGCGGTTTTCTTTCAAAGATAAGGATGGCTGTTGCTTTGGGGTCTGGGGTTTCTTTTTCCTATGAAGTTTAGGTTTTCCATTGCAGCCTCTGCCCTTTCTGTCCTGTCTGTGCCTCGTGCTGGCAGAGAATGTGATCCTCCTGTTAGCTGCCCACAATCCCCTCGAACCCTTAGTCTCGACAGAAGAAAACATAGGTGAATCGCCAGAGGAATGTGAATCCAATAAGTTGCGACATTTGTATGTTTATCTGACCTTCAGTGTTTACAAATTTGGCTGGCAGTCTCATGAGAGAGGGTTTGACCAACTTATTGGTCAATTGGACCTTAATGCTCTTCTTGTTTCTGGTCAGTCTGGCAATACTGTTAAGAACAGCTTGTTCCAAGCAACCTCCTAAATGAGTTTACGTGCTTAAATGGCATCATCACATATTCTCAGTACTGTCTCCTGGTCCTTTTTTTACTCCACTCCTTCAAGTTTTCGACTTCTAAGCTATTGCTTAGAATAACTGCTGTACTTTCTCAAATAAATGGTATCATCCTGCTACTGTCTTCATTGGGAGGGTATAGCTGGTCCTTTCTCCTTTGAAGAGAGGGTCTGACCACTTTTCCAGGCTGTACTAAAGCTGTGCTACGTGATCAACAGAAGGAAAGGGAGAGGGCGTTATGTCTAGGATGGCCAGAATTCAAGCAGTATGGTATATAATGTCATAAAGCCTAGTAAACTTTATTTCAGGTTTTTGAAAGCAGCATTTAAGTCTTATCTTTGTCATATTTAAAAGTGTCTCGTACAATTCTGGATGCTGTTGAAAGACACTATGGATTGCATGCTCTTCCACAGTTTGCAAATGGTCTGTGCTTAGGAAGTGCTGCAAAAAAACCCCGTGCCTCAGATCCAGGCATTTCTGAATGTGGGATGTTTGAGAACAGATTATTTTCAGCCTCATCTATTTTCTGATTTTGTTAGGACTATTCCTGATAAGCCTATGCAGTCAGGAAAGCTTCAGTGATTCCCAGCTCCAGCAGGAGCCTAATCCTAATGTCCTACTATTATCAATAAGATGTTTTACCAGAGGCTTTGGTGAACCCAAGATTGGGCCTTTAATTATTATCCAAGACTCATTCCCCGGTCCTGGATTGTCGTCGGCTGTGGCCAGCTTTCACTAGTCCATGTAATGCAGATAGCCACAAAATACATCTCCTCTTCCAGGAATCTGCAGAGTCAGCTGGCTGCCGCTGAGGGCTGCCCGGACCCTCGGGAGCCCTTTCTTGCTGCAGAGCAGTTTCAGCWTCCCTGGGCACCCTCTGCCCCCTCCAAGGCATCCTGGCTGCTTTAACTCCCTCTTTCTGTACAAGCCAAAATGCTTTTGATGGGCTTCTGCAGACTCATCATCGGTTAGTGTTAGCTTTTGGACAAGCAAGTGTAGGTGGTAGATCCGAGAGGAAAACACATAATTCCTGTGACTACTGTTCAGAAGCATCTTGTGCAGGGAGTTAATGCTGAGCACCTGGATAGGCATTATTTCATTTTCTGCATGCGGAGGCAAAGGACAATGTTTCCTTCTACCGATGGTGATGGAAACTCTTTTTGGCCAGGCCTCTCTCCTGTGATATATGGATCAGTAGCCCTGGGGTTGGGACTTGCTGACAGCCAGGAGCTACCGCAATTATACATAATAATAATATTTTCAAGAGGGCTTCAAGCATGTGCACCGCACCCCTCTGCAAACTGATTTCGTAGTGGCTTGATTTCACGTCAGTTTAACAAAATGCTGAATGTGCATCGTTCCTCTTCATTTTATCTTAAAATAGGACATCTAAATAAGGCACTCTGTAAGCCTTTCCCAGTCTCTCCTGGCTGTCAGCTTTCACTGAGCTTCCCCACACCTCCCACTGCATTTTTCTCCAGGGTAGGAAGAGACGCTGCAATGTAAGTGGGATTATTCATGGGTGACAAATGTAGCCCGGTGTGATTGTGGGATAGAGAAAAGCAGATACAAACTGCAGAAAATTTGAGAAATGGAAGTGGGGTTTATAGAGGGGATTATGTGCCATAATGTCTTAGATAGCAGAGGGCTGATCCTGTGCTGTGTTAAAATGCAGCCTGGTTTTAGCCTTTCCATTAGCTTGTGTTTCCAATGACACCGGGGAAGCTGGCGCTGTCTGTGCCACGGGGTCATTTTGTTCTTGCACCGTGTAAGCCTACCCAGGCTCAATTTCAACCCTGTTGAGGTTCCTATTCAGAACCACGTGTCAGACCTGATCTCTGCAGTGTCACCAGAGCCACTGAGATGCACGGCAGCGCGGTCCAGCATGCTCACTGCAGTGGCACTGCCCCTAGGGCACTATTTTCCAGCAGCGGAGGAATACCCTTAAAAAAGGCTATATCCCCATCTATGTGGAGAACCTCACAGCAGACTCTCCAAAGACGACTTCTTATTTTAAAAGAATTTCTAAATAAACTCCAAGCCACATTTTTATAAGGGAGGATGGTATTTGCAGAAAAGGTCAAGGCTATAACAGTCGGCATCCTCGGAGATAGGAATTCTCAGCCCCTGCAACTTCCCATAATTTGTCATGTCTTTAAACCCTCAAGTCCCCATTTTACATTCCCGATCAAGAAAGACATGAGGTTTTGATTTCAAAATGAAATGCTCCACTGGCTGGGATGTTTTTCCCTAAAGAAAATGTACAGAAACAAAAATTGTTAGGATTTCACTAATTATATGGTTATGCTTAGCCCCAACCCTGTGCCAGGACCTGTTAGCACTGGGACCGCAGGAACGGACCTGGGAGGGACCTTGCGAGGCATCAGTGGAGCTCCTGCCTCCGGGGAGGTCCAGCTGCACCCCCTTACATCCCCTTTCCACAATTCAATTTTGGTTGGTCACTGGGCAGGTGACTGTGATGGGTCTGGGTGGTGCAGGCTGCCCGGCGTTGCTCAAGGCTCAAGATCTGCTGTATTTGTCACTGGGGAAGCATACACCAATTTCTGACTTCAGCAGGTGTGAGAGAAGCCTTTCCTGCGAGAGTCTGCGAGGAGAGCATGGAAACACGAACGTAACTAGCAGCAAAAACTGAGTGGGATTTGTGTTTCTGGTGAGGTGTCAGGAAATAGCTTTAAAAATGCGCTGCTGGGAGGCTTCCCAGCAAGCTTTAACTATTCCCTCACCTGGGCAGATTGCTGCGATGAATTCATCAGGCGTGACGCAGCAGGGAGCTGCTCTGGAGCTGCCTTGGCTTTCCTGGCATCTCCAGGCGTGGGCTCAGGGAGGAGAGCAAAGGGCAGTACCTAGGAATCAGTAAAGACGAACGTAGAAGCACTGGCAGTAGGTTTGACTCGGCTCGCTACGTGGGCTGACATATGTAAATTGCCATATACATTTGTAAATGTTTTGGTATGCCTGAGCAAGCCAGTATCTGGAATTAATTTTGTTCTTTTGGGAGGCTAGACAGGGAGCCCATAGGAGAATAAATCCAAATGGACCACATGTATGTATCTTGGTGGGATTTGTTCAATTGGATGAGCCCTGTGTATGGATGTGCATTTGCAATTTGAATTGCCTTGATTTGGTTTTCCTTACCTCACTTGTAAAGTGACTCAGACCAAATTGAACTAAGATCACTCCGGTCTTTAAGCAGACTTGTATGCTGGTATTAAACTATTTTAAGTTATACACTTCTCAGGGTTGTGCAATGCAGAATCCCTGCTCTGCAGTCTGTTTAGGGCTTCTTTTTCTCTGTGCTTCTGTACTTTTTAATGTCAGCACTCTGTTACTTGCTGTGCTATTTTGTGAGATGTGATGCCCTAAGGGAAGGTAAGGGTCACTTCTCCATCACTAATGTCTAGCCACTTTTTGGAGCAGAATGCAGTCTCACYACTTCATACATCAGGAGATGAAAAATAACTTTTCTAGTTGAAATTGCAAGGAGGATGGTAGAGAGCAGAATGCAGTTAACCTTAGCTGCATCACAGCCATGGTGTGGACCAGCTCCTGCAAAAAAATGCAGTGGGATCTTTAATGCCAACGAGTGGCCCAACACCAGCACAAGCTATTCCTTGGCTGTAGCCTGACTGCAGGTTGGTCTGAGATCACATCCCACCAAACTCTTGTCACATCTCTGCTGGCAAGATACATTTTCCCATTGGTGTTTGACGACAGTCCGTGGCAGGATTATAAAGAGCTGTTGCACCCGAAGGCAAAGAAATGCTACAGGTCCTGGATTGCTGCAAATCACATTTAGGCTTGTGAAGCCCATTTCATCCAAAGGCTTCAACTGGATGAGTTATTTTTAAACCCCACAGAAGGAGTGTTAAAAATGTGCTTTTTCATGCAAGCAGCCTTAAAAAAAATCCGTGCTTTATGTTCTGAGGTGCTTTCTCATAATTTCCCCATCCCCTTGCTGCCTACACCCCGACGCTGTATGAAAATGACTTTGGAGACAACACAAAGTGCTGTTTCTGCAGCTTGCTTTTTGTAAATTTTAGGATTTCGCTTTTCTCCTTTGCTGCAACTCCAGTAAGCATTTAAGATTTTGATATCTGATCATTGCTGGGATGGTGATGGAGTGATCCGAGAGAGAATTACAGCTACTGTACGTGCCTGTTACATCCCTGTACTGGTACTTATTGATAGATTATTAATAGCTGACAGTGGAGAGCCAAATAGATGTCCTCTGTTTTTAAGGCAAAATCTTGAAGGGATAACTCTTGCTATTACATGAACTGACTGGGTTTTTAATACACGCAGGACAAATCTTATCAGCTATTACAGCTTTTAGAAAGTGTTGCTGTTGTATTTGTTAATGGGTCTGGCTGAAGTCCAGTGCTTAGGGCTTTGGCCCTGTGCTGGGGGCTGCTGACACCTCGCCCACAGGTGGGTGCTGTGGTCAGCCAAGATCCCCTTCCCGGCCCTTATGGGATGCTGAATTGCACCTATAGCAAACCCAGCTGAGCACAGGATAGTGCTACTGCCACCTCCCAAGGGGATTTTGTAAACCAAGATCATCAGGGCAGTGAGAAGAGGAAACCCATAAACACCTGCATCCCCCTACTCCCTTCCTAACCTGAATACAGACTAATTTAAAGCAGATGCGGTGGCTCTGACACACTGCAGTGAACCCAATCCCCAGATCCTGCTAAGGAAAAAGCCTCCCAAAACGCAGAGAGGCTTTGTCTGAGCCTGGGAGGGACAGGAGCTTCTGCTCCCCGTGTTTTTCATCCTCTAGTTTGTTCCGTGTCTCCCTTTCTGCCCTCAGACCAAGCTGCCAGGTCCCAGCTAAGCAGCCAGCGAGGTCTCCCTCCCCCGGGGAAATGACACACCGGTGATGAGGTCTCTGCCCCTGCGCTGGCTTTCCCCGGTATACAGAGAGGAAGGGCTGGCTCCGTCCCCGCGTCCTGCCCCAGCCAGGGCACCTCTGCYGCTGCCCGGCTGGCACAAGGGATGGGCTCTGGCGGGATGAGCAGACAGATTACCTCTGCCCTGCTCGGCTGAAGCTGCTGGCCCTGCTTCAGAGGGCTTTTCTTACCCCTTATCGCAGCAGCTGAAATTCCAGCTAGATAAAACCCAGCCACAGACTTATTCAAAACATTTATTAGTGTTTAAGGAAAATAATAGTGTGAAAGGTACAGAGCTTTGTCTAAAGCCATATGCATTTTCTTTTTTTACAAGCTTATTTGGCTGCAAATTCTACATGAGATAAAACTAGTATGTTTTTCTCCCAGAGATTTGGAATTAAGGACAGTTTTTCGTGGTTTGGTTTTTTTTTTTTTTTTTTCCTTCTCTTTTTTTTCTTTTAGTTCTGCACTTTAAGGTAGGACAGCATTTTCCTGGGTTTACTGCTATCTTTTTCCAGTAGGCATTTTGCTTCTCCCAGTATTTTCATTCCAAAACAAGGCTCATTCCAGATGCAAAGCGTAAAGGAAA
>JAYKAV010001621.1:423772-462952 GCA_035582835.1 Phoebastria nigripes
TTTTGCTAAAACGCTTGGATTGTCTTTTTGGTTTGAGCTTGTTCTTCATGGTGGCTATATGCCACCAAGGGGGAGAGGATGCTCACAGGAAACCCACGGAGGCACGCTAGAAACCTTCTTATGGTACCATTGTTAGTTAGTTGCCCATCAGAGGCAGGCCCCAATCAACTTTGGCAAGCTCCTCCGTGGGACAGCCTGGGTGCCCCATCCGTGGCAGAGCTCTACTACAACCCAACGGGGCAGCTGGCACTCTCACTGCCAGGAGCTCTGCTCCTCAGGTCAGCATGGTCTTTGCTGCTACAGCACCTGGCCCGATCCCACCTCTTCCCAGTTAAGGCGAATGAGAATTTTGTCACAGAACTTAGCTAAAATCAGGCAGGATCAAGGTCATGTCTTTAAACAAAGACCTGGTGATCACATAGAGACACACCTTTTCAACTTAACGGTCCTCTCTTGCTTCCTACGTGGCTTCTATTAAAAGCAACGCCTATAACTTCTGCGGGTGGATACATGCATTAAACCCTGAATATAGCTATTAGGAACTGTGTTCACTTAGCAGTAACTAAAATCTGAGTTGGAAATTGTAGCCAAATTCCAACACCCTCTACTGTTTATACAGCTCCTTCCCACCATGCGACAAGACGTACGTTAGTTCACTGGGTACGTTCTGTCTCTACTGAACTGCCTTCCTGCCCCCACAGCTTTCCTCCCAAACTTTCTAAATGAGAAGGCTCAAATCCCTGGTGTGATTCCCACTTTCTAAGAAAACTCAATTTTTTTCTTTAGAGGAAGCTGAAGAGCCCACCCTTCTGTCCCCATGGATGCTGTAACCTCCATTTCCAGTACAATATCTGGGGATATAGGATTGCAGATCTGCAACCTGAGAATTACAATTGCATAGGGGGTAGGAGAGATGTGTCCAAACACCTCATTCACACTTAAAACTGCTTAGAGACAATAAGCTCTTGACACTCTTCATCTTTAGTAACTCATTCTGCAGAGATTGGTGGTCATTATCTGCATGACAATTAAAAAAAACCAAGTCAACCCTGTCTCCTTATCTTTGGCATTTGGATAAACCACAGCTGATAGGCAGGTTAGAGTGGGGCTCCACATCCCAGCAAATCACACCATGCTACTGCTAAGGAGAGAGAGATTTCTGATGGGCCTTCAACGCAGCTCTACAGAAGAACTAAGTATTTGGGGTCCTTCGCTGTCTGAGCCTACGCCCACCCTTTTAAGCTTGGGCTGTCCATAAGGGTGGAGGACCTGTATCACTGAGTGGGCAGGTGTAAGCAGAGAATATGCACARGGTTTTTAGAGGTCCACGAGTATACTCTTGGGGGTCCTCCATACTGTGCAAGTCTTAACAGTCACATTGCCTTGTCTGGAAGCTGACTACTCGCCTTTGATATGCTGAAGTGACTGGATTAGCAAGTGTCAAGTTATGCAGTGGTTAAAAAACAAATAGGGGGCACTTAAATTAGGCAGCATCACCCAGATGGGAACAATGGCTCAGAAGTTAGTTAAGAGAAAGCGGTGGAGCTCCGGACCACACAGTTCCTGTGCGAGAGACAGGGTAGCTATTTCATTAGAGAGCGTCACAGAGAGCCTTGAGCTCTTGCATTCTCAGCCACAGGCAGAAACCAAATCCCCCGGAATTCAGCCATCTGCTGTAAGGCTGTGCCCTAAACCTTCGGAGATGCTAAGCCACAAGCAGCCACATGCAATCTGGCAGAGCCCTCTTGGAACCTTCTCCCCAGCCAAGGGGACCAARAAAAAAAAAAAACAAACACTCAAAACAACCCAACAACCCCCAAACAAGATCCTAAATTTCAGCTGATGTCTGTTTCGTAAAAAAAATAAGGGGAAAACAATTTAGCTGGAGACGTTTTGCCACGTTTGGTGGCTGCTCAAGTGTAGAGTTTGCTGGATCGATAACCCATTGCCACTGCTCTCCCTTTGCTACTATATACACTGTTGCTGAGGTCCATATATATCTTGCAATGCCCTGTGCTTGACCTCTGAATGGGAAATGCTTTGGAATGTCCATAGACGGGAAGATGGGATTCAACGGAGGAGGTTTCCAGTGGAGGGGGAGGATGGGGGGAACGGGGAGTTGGTGCCTTTTTTCACCTCCGGATGTCAGAGAAGTCGGACAGTTCATCTGCCCGGTCCATGATCCCATGTGCCCCTTTGGGACCGTGGCCCCCAGCTTTCACCCGGGCATGGGCATTCAAGTGGCCCTTAGTACCTCTCTCTGCCTTAGATGCTCGTGAGCTCTCCCTGTGGTCGGAGTCGGAGTTGGCCAGCATGTCCCCACGGCCAGCAGCGGCTTTGCTGGCTTCAGCCGGCTTCTTCTCGGGACCCAGGATGGCGTCACCGTGCACAGCTGAGGTGCAGAAGCTCAGGATGGAGCAGAGACTTCCCCAGTTCTGTTCACACTGGGCCTGGACGCTTCTTGTTATTGCCTTTTTCACCTCCTCGCCACAGGTGAGCAGGATATTCACTAGGTCAACATATGGCCTAGAGGTAAAGGAAACAGCGAGAGGAGAGTCAAAAAATATATAAGGATTATCTATCAGTAAACAAGTGTAATGGCCTCTCTGCCTTACCCTCGCTTGTGCACAGCACAGTTCAGGAGCGTTAGCCCCCTGCTACCCACAGACTCGGCAGCCTTGTAGAGCAATTCTGCACCATATCTTTATTATGCAATATATTATATTCTAATCAGCCATATCACTGTAAGAAATGCATGTGATGGCATCCTGTCAAATGAAGCTTCACTCAAGTGCTGCATCTGCCTTGATTGCTCCCCCACCGGAGATGCTCTGGGAGAACTGTAATGTCCATCAGAGGAATATATGAGGTCTACAGGCCTGGCAAATGGGGCTGTCAAATAGAAGAACTGCTATCTCACACCTTCTGCCTCTATCTCTTTCCATGCCCCTTCATCTTTATTAGTCAGGATACACGACAAAGGAAACCTGCTTATGTCCCAAGCCATGAACTTCATCAAACAGCTTGCTATCTCCAGGTGAACGGCTGGTACAGAACCGATCACTAGTCTGCAAGAGGGGAGGCATTTCCTCACCTCTGCCAAGCGCAACAGATACTCAACTAGAGGTTCTCTGGCTTTTCTCATGATCTTTAGCTTTCCCTGAAGCACCAGGTGATCTCCACCACAAGCAAGATCATATCTGGACTCAGGATCTGACTGCACAGAGCTCAGACACATGGAAATCCACTTTGGTGGCACTGTTTCTGCTCACACCAAGTTTTTTTTCCTTCATTTCCTTACAGACTTGAGTACAGCCTTCAGTATATACCTTTTCCCAGCCAAACAAGGACTCCAAACGAGCCACGGCCAAATACCGTTTCTGCTTCCCACCCGTCCCTCTGTGCTCCCACAGCACAACGCAGCTGGAGCGCAGGCACTTCGGCTTCCCCAGCCACGGGTCACCAAGTGCAGTGATTTTAAAATAGTTGCGGTCACAAGTTTTGTGGGTCAATATTGATATTGTCTATTGACGCAACCGCTCAGCTGCCAGCAGGCCCAGGAGGACATGCTTAAAAGTATTCCACGGTAGGAACCATCCACAGTGCAAATGGAGAACTGCCTGGGGTCAGCAGTTGTGGTTGTATGGGGTGGCGGGGGTACACCTTCTGGGCACACCGTCCACCAGCTCTGGTGGCTGTGGACAAGTCTAAATCTCTTCTCATGAACTAAGTCAGAAGAGACGAGGAAAACCAACAGATTATGATCAGTGTCTGACACTACCCTGATTTTACTTTGCCCAACTGCTTAAACTCATTTTGAATGACTAATCTTGGAGAGCCACCTATTCCCCTATCTCAAAATATTTCCCATGTTTGGATTGTTTCTGCCGTTTAAAAAAAGTTACTTGGAATGCAGCAGCCACCGATCTGCCAGGGCCTGTCACCACTTCCACCATAGCAAATCGGCCTGACCCCCACCCCACCACAGCTGACGCAGAGGAGACTTCACCACCCTGATCGCGTTCCTCAGCACTCATCGGGAGAAAACAGTCAGAATAAAATAGTCAGAGAACAAGTCTGAGAGCTGCCACTTGCTTCTCCGCTCTTAGTTTTTGTTTTAAATGTAAAATAGAAGATGAGAGAGAACCGAGCGCATCGAATACAAAGTGATCCAGCAGGAGGAAAAAAAAAAAAAAAAAAAAATCAGTTGTTGAAATTGGGCATAACCTTTACAAAAATCTTTGGAAGAAAAAGATTGCTGGTATGACTAAAAAGTGGCTCAGCTTCCAAATATTTCAGGTATTCGGAGTCTGCCAGAGCCCTGCGGATTAATACTGGCCCATTTCTCCTTCACTGTTTTACTTTCTGCATTTCAGCTGGCCTGACCATAGTACCTGAACTGAGCACAAGGCTGCAAGTCAGCAGACGTGATTTTATTTCCAGCTCTGCCACACTTGCCTATTGATCTTGAACAAGTTCCTTAGTTCAAAAGCTTCAGAGATGGCCTCTAAATTTAGGGGAGGGGAGGAGGCTGGCTGGCTTCTATTTGGGGAGTCCTGCATAGGAAAGCTAAGCTCTGACTCTGTGAGATGCTGAAAATGAAGTGTAGGAAGCTCTAAATGAGATCGTGCAAATTATAGGTGTTCAGCTGAATGATCCATCTCTTCTCAAACCGAGAACCCCCCAGTTAAGCTCCCCAGAAATAAGCAGCTGCCTTTGAGCATTCCTGCTTTAGCCTGTTTGTAAAACGAGGATAACTTACTTCTCTTTGGACAGGCCTTTGACTTTCATAGTTCTTCTCATCTCCAAATGATGGGGGGGGGGTGTTACCTGGTACCAATTACCCAATTTATAGCCTACTAACACAGCCTGAGCAGTGCCCACAGAGAGGTGCTGCAGTGCAGGACAGAGCCCCGCTTCCCCTCTCCCCCAGGCAGCGGGATGCTGCCCTTCGCCCTGGGCACAGCCACCAGCCACACCTTTGATCCCAGCCTCAGGAACGTCCACGGAAAGGGCCTTGCTTTCAGGCCACCACGTTCAGCTCGTACAAACCACAGCAAACGATTCTGCATTTGAGAGTAAGCTGGCATCAAAGCATCCCTCCGCAACTGCAGAGGGAGGTGGGTTTCAACAGAAAGTAAAGGAATTGGGGCACAGCTCCTTTGGAGACCAATGAAAATGCAAGGCTGAAAGTCCAGAAGAAATGATTCTATAAAAAAAACCAACCCATCTGTCATGATTGCTGGGATTTGGGGTTTCTGTGCTAATATCCGCTAGGGATAAGAAGGCATAGAGGCATGGTAGGAGGATGCTCTAAGGTAAGCCTGCTGCCAGGCTGTGGCTCAGCCTTCTTGTTTGGGAGTGAGATGTTCACCTGCAAGAAAAACAGGCTCCGATTTTTGCATCTGTGCACAAAGAGTTGGTACAAACAGCTTGTGCCTGGTTTGTTGCTGTCATGTAGCAGCTTTGATCAATTCCAAATGGGATTCGTGCCTGCCATTCCTCAGAGGGCAGCTGTGTTCCCAGTCAGAGGGATGAACTCCTCAAAACCTGACTTGTGCCTTCATTTTGTACACCTCCATGTTTTATTAAAAAGCATCTGAGATTAATAAGGAATAAGATGAATGGGAGATTACCTAGGGGACTGCAGCTCTTTCAGGGACAATTAACTACAAGACATTTGAAAGTATGTATTTAAAGAAGAAATTATCATCTTACTGACAACTTTGCATCGACCTTCTTCCCCCTTCTCCTCTAGCTGTCATCTTTAACAAGATACTGGGGTCAGGAACGGTGCCTTTGAGCTCAGAAAGCACAGAGACATTGCGAGATGCCTCTAGAAACAGCAGACACTGACACTGTATTTGCTAAAGGACCAAAGAGACAGCCAGATCTCCAACTTCAACCCATTTCATTCCCTTCCAGTCACATCTAGCCCTTCRTAAACAAACTAGTCTTCAAGGGTCCCTGCGAAGAAAGCATTACCTTGGTCTGGTACATGGGAAAATACGACATGCTTAAGGCCAGAAGGAGGTGAAACAGCTCTTGGGCAGATGCACAGCCCATTGGCACCATCGTGCTCCTGGAAGGAGCTCCCACGCCTCTGACTGCACTAGCACGGAGGCACTTACTCATGCTGCAGCAGGTCTTTGAAGTGAATCATCTCCACAATGACCTGGACGTTCTCCTTGGCAGCGGAGCAGAGGTCATGCTTCAGGTAGCACTCCCGCTGTAACTGGAACACCATCTCTTTAATGGCAGGGCACTTACGGCTGATGCAGCTGAATTTATGCCTCAAGGCATGAGCCTTACACTTCAGAGCGTCTTTAATGAAGGATTTTCCCTGAGAAGAAAAGAAATGGAGTAGGTCTGTATTTTTGTCCATTAAGCACAGCAGCTGATTTATGCCCAGCTAGCTGCTCCCCTGTAGGACAATGTCAAGGGTTATTAGATTGCTAAGGGTACCACTTAATGGCTTTTCCCCCTCTTCTCTTTGTTTCTCTGCCCTTAAAGATCATGCCAAATTACCTGGCCTTGCTATTCCAGTGGAGCTGAACACACAGGGCTTCCTCACTGGTATTTTGAGGTTTCCTCTACCYCAACAGCTGAATGCCCAACAAGGGAAAGGGCAAAAGTAAGCACCTTGAAATAATCCAATGCTTGAGTTACTGGCTTTGTTTGCTTCTGGGCTGTCAGCACAGCTGATGCACACAAAGGAGAGGGCATCCTGCCATGGCTGAGGTGCCCAGGACCACAAGCAGATACACATTCAGTAACTGCAAATTAGTTTTTTTTTATTTTAAAAATAGTTTGCAAACTCATAGACATGTATGCACTGTCTATATGCACTGTCTATATGCACCTGCCCCATTCCCCATAGAGTATTTTCTCTACTACCACTTCCTCAGAGAGGGACTCAAATCAGCACTAATAATAATCCTACAGTGTCTTGATGTCTGTTTGCTGCAAGAAATTCTAAGTGAGATTAAAAAAATCAAATCAAGAAACTAAAAAGTAAGTTGCAGGAAAGCTGCTTGAGCAGCATCTCTTTACACAAGTGCTTCACGAAGACCAAATTCTTGTTAACCTTTATCCAAAGAGTACACTGGCACAGCTCCACTGACATTAACAAGATTCACCCAGACCTGCAAGCAGATTTTGTCCCCTAATTGTTTCAAGCCAGAAATGTTTCTTGCTCATCAAAGAACTGCTTCAGTCATCATCCCCTTCTATTCCCTATACCAAAGACACTTACTCGCCCTTCCCTTCAGTAACAAACATGCACAGCACATTAGGCAAATAAAGATAAAAAAGAAAATTCTTATGCAAACCAAACCTGACACCAATTTTCAGGTTTCAGAGAGAGGGAAGGAGAGCAGAAAGCAGAGAACAGAAAATGGCCAATGTTAGTCTTGTCACTTAATGCAGCCTAAAATAACTGTAGATAATACAGAGATGAAAAGCCATGTCATAGCAGAGGCTAAAGTCACCTCTATATTAAATAAAGCTCCAGGGGTTTAATACTTCTGCACTGCAATGGAGACAGCCTGGAAATGAAATGGGCTGTATTTGACTAGCAATATCTGGGGATCCCAGGGAACAGGCATCAATGGCTACGCTCAGCCTTCGTAGGCACGATTCCCTCCCCTTCCAACAGGGCTTACTTCTTTGGTCAACTTTGTTCACTGACAAAATATTGTGCAAAAATAAACGAGTGTTTTCTGGAAGCCACTTGGAAATTAAGATGAAGGTTTTCAGATACCCACAGAAAAAACAATTCCCGTTTTAACGGCTAGCCAGACCCTTTGTACGTCCTTGAGAATTTGAGCCTAAAACTCCAGCACTTCAAAAGTGTTTCCTACTGGGTGGTCCCACCATCCCTCATGGAACAGGCTGAATCCTGAAGACAGCTCTACTTTATACCATGCTTTTAACAGTGCCATGAGGCTGGTGCTTTTAGTCAAGTTATACTGTAAACTGCATGGTCAAGCCAAATGCCGCTGGCCCGTCGTAATGTTCTCTTCCCTCCACACTGAAATGGGAGAGTAGGTTTACAAGACATAATAACAGGATGTCTCAATGATGCATAAATGGTCTGGGGAGAAAATGAAGGAGACAAACTTAATACTGCATACCATGTAAGTAATGTATTTTAACGTCAGTGCTTGAACCAAAGACTTATTTGAATACAGCAGCTTTAGGAGGTTGCCTGTACTGGTTGTGTGCAAGTCTTGAGAACCAACTTTAATAACTGCACATTGGGAAATATTTCGATATGTCTAAATGAACTGGGTGCCCAAGCTGCATTTCAGAATCAGCTTTGAACAAACATGGTGTGGAAGCTTAAGCCACTTARTGTTTCTGAAAACCATGTTCAGCTACATTAGTGTTCCGATTTAGTTATCCTGGGTACAGGAGGAGAAGTGATCACAGGGAGCTGTAGCTAGAGACAGTCTGTCTCCTGGGACAGGTTGTACACCGCTGCTCTGTTACTGTTCTTGGGTCTTGATTCTGGGCCCTTCAAAAGAAAAATTATTATTGAAGCTGGTTATGTGCAAAAGTAGATTTGCTCCGTAACGGTAGCTTTTTTCCCCAAAGATGCGTTAAAGAACTAAAATACATGCCACGTGTATGTTGGAAGCAAGCAGATACATAGGACATTTCACTGTGTTACCTGGGCATCAAATTTTCCAGCGTTGTGCAGGAATGTCATGCAGATCTCATGTAAGCCTCGGATCTCGCAAGAGTTGTTTTCAAAGCATTCAAACACTCCACATCCCACATCGCCAGCATTAACCAGGCAGTGCTGGATTTCAGCTAAAATGAGCATTGATTACAGTTAACTTGAAGAACTGTTCACAGAAGCTGGTGGTGGGTAGGGTGGGGAGGGAAAGAGTTATTTTGCTAGCATCATCAGTTCAAAGAAAAAACACATGTGACAACAGTTATTGTACCCACAGCATGCCCACTTTTTGCAGAAATTAGGCCAGAACTTGGGTGTATTATGTTATGAAAGTGATATCCAAGAAGTAAATGCCAAATCCACTATGCTTACGTCAAGCTATTTCACTTGAGAACTGTCTAATGCTTTTGCATTCCTGAGGAGCAAAGGACAGGCATGATTTTTGTTGTCTGACTTGTACAAAGTCCCCCATCAAATTCAAGTACCAAAACTGGAAGCCCAGGACCCAGCCAGCTAAAATTTCTCATTTCTGGTACTTTGAGCTAGTTTCTGGTGATTTAGCACAATGTTTTTTTACAGACCACTGCGTTTCCCCTGTCGTGATATCTACAAAGTTAATGACAAAACTCCCACTGATAAATGAAGTGCTTTGCACCGAGTGTTGCATAAAGCTGCAACTATGTCCTCACCTATGCAGAAATCAATTGAAAAAATATATATTTATGTATGTAGTACATAAAATAGATCTACTGGAGGTAGCTGTTACATACGTGTTTATTCTGCCCTTTCAGATGTTATGTAATACTGTAAAAAATGCTGTCTAATACTCACTCACCAAAAAACCCCCCAAAATCTAATTCTTAACAAGACAGCTTCTGGTCCTTTAAAAAAAAATGGATGTAGTAGTACTGCCAGGGGGAAGGTGGTTGCTGAAAAAGCCTGGGGATAAAGTTAAACAGGGGCAGCTTTTAGACCAGAACTGAGGATGCTAAGAATTCCTGTACTCTGTGCCCTAGTGGTACCTTTAATTAAAGCTCGCCCTTGGGAGCCAGCCTAATCCCCCTCCGAACCGCAGCATGTTTCAGACATCCCCAGCCTCCCCCTTTGCCATGCGGTCCATTTGCAAGTCTTTACAGCAACTTTCGGTCTAATTTCAACCCGCTGCAAGGCAGAGAGAGGAGCCGCGGATGTAAATGCGGAGTCTGACGGAGTTCACATGAACCCCCCCAGCTCAAAACCAAATCACTGCCGCTGCCTTTTTTTTTTTTTTTTTTCCTTCTTCCCCCCTTCTACCTGCCCCGAAGTGCATCTGGGGGTGGGACACGGGAGCCCCGGGGTCGGCTCCTGGGATTGTCTCGGCCACACGTGAAAAGCTGCGCAAACACACACACACGCACCGGCGGTGGGGGGGAAAATGGAGCTCTTTGTGGAGCGCTGCAGAGCGCGGAGCTGGGCTTTTTTGGGGCCGGGAGCTCAGCTGTAGTGCTTGTGTTGGCATCCGGATGCAAACCCTTTGCCGGATCACATGTCCTGGCTCCAGCGTGCTGAGAACTGCACAGTGCCGTGATTCACATGTGGCAGTCCCTAATGGGCATTCGTGCATTCCTGCTCGTGTGTGTTTAAACACGTCTCGCAGCACTGAGAGTGTTTTAAAAAAAAGGGAAAAAAGGAGGAAGGGGGGGGGGAGAAAGGGGGGAAGGGAAGCGTCTGGATCCCGCGCTCTCTTTGCACGGCTGGGAAGCGATCCAGCAAAGTGCACGCCTCAGCTCTCTCTTTCTAGGCAGATAATACCCGGGGGAGGGAGCGCAGGGGGCGGGAGAGGAGGAGAGAAACCCCCGGTCCGTTGCATCATTGCACGACTCCCTATGGAGGAGGCAAAGCACCAGTCATTTCCAGCCGCTTCCCCTTCCCTCCCGTCTCCCCCCCCACCCTCGACCCGGTTTCAAACGCTGCGCCGAGAAACTTTCTCCTCCCCAGCCCCAGCCCAGCATCCCCGCGGCAGGCAGCATCCCCGGGGCCGAGCCGGGCGCCGCTCCGCTGGGCTCCTCGCCGCCCCCGGCCCCGCTCCCCGCCGGCACGGGGCCGCTCGGCACCGACTTTGTGCCCGGCGCGGCTGCAGAGGCGCTTCGCCCGGAGTGCTGCCGCGGCTGTTGCAAGGGCAACACGTGCTTGGCAAAGCCGGGCTTTAAAGGTAATTAGGAGCGAGCTCTTATATCCTCTGATGATTTATGCCTGACAGTCGGACACCGACATAAAACGCCTGTCATAACTCAACGCGGCTATTTCCCCGGCGCTCCAGAAGCAGCGAGGGGGGGACGCACCACCTTCGCACCCCCCTCCGCCGCCCCGCCGTACCTGTGTTCTGCAGGGACAGGCGCCCCTTCTGCTGCGGGGTCCTGTCCTGCGGCCCCTCCGGCGGGTGGGTGGCCTCAGTGCCCGCCGCCGCCCGGGCGCTGGCGAGCAGCAGGGCCAGGGCCAGCAGCTTGCCGCGGAGCTCCGCGCACATGGTCGCGCCTTCCCCCCGCCGCCGCCGCCGCCGCGTCCTCCCCCGCGGGGTGCCGCACCCGGGCCCAGCGCGCTCCTCGCCGCGGCCCCGCGAACCGCATGTGCCCGGCGCGGCGGCGAGCGCGGAGTGGCGGCGGCGGCGCCGGAGGGTGCCTCAAATATCCCCGCCGAGCCCCGGTGTCACTCGCATGAGGGAGCCGAGCAGGTGTCGCTCCGCGCCGCGGCCAATGGCGGCCGCCGCCCCGTTCCGACCGCCCGCCGGGGGCCGGCCCTGCCCCGCCGGCAGGTTGCAGCCTCCCGCCTCCCCCGGCCCCCCCGCCCCGCGGGGGATGGGCGTGCGGGGGGCAGCGGGCAGGGACTGCACCCCCGGCGGCGGCGGGGGCGCGAAGGTGCCTCCCCGCGGCGGTATGGGCGGAGGGGGTGAAAAAAAGAAAAAAAAAAAAAAAAAAGGTGAAAAAAGCGGGATTTTGAGAAGCGCACTGCTTTGGAGGGAGGGAGGCAACAGCCAGCGGCTGGTCCCCCCGCAGCCGCGGGGCCGGGAAGGCAACTTCGGGCTGCTCCAGACGCCGCCGCTGCCCTCGCGCGGGCCAGCGCGGGGAGCAGCGGGGGTGCCCGTGCCCGGAGCCGGCTGCCCGCGCCGGCCGTCCTGCGGCACTGACGCCTCATGGCAAGACTTGATGAAAAAGAAAAAAAAAAAAAAATCCCTCTCTGAAGCAGCTATTGCACTGACTTTCTTGGAAATCCTCCACTCCCTCCCCCCTTTTTTTTCCCCTGGGATTTGTACCCTGCGAGTTCCGAGGGGATTTGGGCCAAATCCATCATTTGGGGGGGGGGGAACGTGGTACCTGAGTGCGGACCCGGCCGGGTGAGCAGGGCCGGGCGCTGCCTTCCTTGACCCCACGCCGCCACCGGGGAGAGAGCATCACCCTTGCAAGCCCCCCCAGAACAACCCCACAGCCAGCTCTGGCTGCTCCCTTTTGTCCGGTAGCGGGAGCGGGGCGGGGGGGGGCACGTAGGAAAATCTCTAGCAGGTGATGAGAAGTGCCGCGCTCGCTGGGGAGGGGGCGTGCGTGTCTCCCCTTGCCCTGCCGTAATGCACATCAGATGTTTCATCAGACCCCGCAGGCCCCATGCGGCTCCTGCCTCCCCCAGCAGCCCCCGAGCCCCCGGCGCTGCCGGGGCGCGCTGTGCCGTGCCGGGGGCGGGGGTCTCGCCGGGGGGGGTGCAGCCAGGAATGTCTCCAGCTGCTGCTGCCCTCCGCTTCCTCACAGCTGTCAAAATGCACTTGAGGAAATCCACTCACACCTCCCCGAGCAAGGGTCTCTTCGGCGGGACGTGACACCGCGCCGCAGGACCATGGCTCCACTGCTATGCACCAGCAGGCACGTTTTGACACCCGCCTTGCAGCCCCCGAGACATCCCCGCCGGCTCCGCTCGCCTGGGCCTTCCCTGGTTTTGTCCCAGGCCAGCAGGTTTGTTTGCTGGTCTGAGTGGTGCAAAGTTTGTTTATCATTCATTAGGGTTTTGACTTCGAAACATCTTTTTAAGACTGAAATTCTTAATGGTGGTGCCAAGCTTATGTGGAAATTCCCTTTTATCAATATGCTGCTGCCTTGTAAACTGCAACTTGCAGCTTTCCTCTAAGGAATTCGCTGTGGCAGTGCGGATGTCTGCAAAGCCCCTGTGCCCCTGGGATGGGCTCTGCCCTTTTTGACAACAGGGCTATTAAAGGAATAGGTTTTTCTTCTTCATTTTTACCTCACCCTGAGTGCCTGGTGGCCCTTCTTTTGTCCTTGTTCTCTTACTATTTATACTGCTGAAGAGTTTTGCTATTTAATTGCCTTTGCTAGGTCTAACTAGCTCAACTTTAACAATTCTCATCTCCAGTGTTCAAAGACTAGGGACTGAATGAACTCAGGAGCAGCACAGAGGGAGTACGGGCAGGAAAATTTAAGGGACAGCAGTTTTTCTCCGTTGGAGGAGGTAACAACCAATGTACTGTTCCTAACCGGCGAGTTTGTATTATACATATAATATATATTTTAATTTTTTTCTTACGCCTCACAAATTATGCTTTCTCCTAATGCCTTTTCCCTGCTGCTTTAGGTCTGATGCCCTCCTGCAGCCATTCCTCATCAATCCTTCTGCCTCTTTTTAAAGTTACAATTTTCGGATGTGTTTTGCCCTTATGACTTAAAGGAATTTCGCGCATCCTCCATGCGCCAGACCCCGGGTTCCTCCCTCTGGTTGACTTCTCTAGTCAGGTCTCATCATTTCTCAGAGCGTGTCCTTCGAACCACGCAGCCCTGGCTGCCCTACTGCGGCTCGTCCTCCCCTTCAGCCCATATTGTATTAATTGCTCCATCCAAGGTTATTTTCACATCTTTTCCTTACCAAAACCGTCCCTAAAATAGCACCCCCTCGTGTCACTATTTGGTGAAGAAACCTGCCGTCTGTCAGCACGTTGAGCATTTCCCATCTCTTCCAGCTCAGCAGACATTGCTGGGTGGCGGGTGGCACTCAGAGCTGTAGGATTGTTCCCTGCTTTTCTCTCTCGAGGTCACTCATCAGGGTGCTCCTGGGATTAGAGGATCCGGTCCCACTCAGCCCTTCCTTAGCAAGGCAAGAAGCTGTGCCTGCATTTTAAAGGTGAGCGCTGTTAGGAGAAATGTGCATGATACGCAAGTCATGCTCTAGCAAATTTGGCATCTTTTGGAGCGCAGTGTAACTCGCTCCCTGGCAGCACGATCGACTGCCAGTTTGAGTGCCAGGTAATTTTATAGAATAGTTACCAATTCCAGTGATTTAGAGGCTGGTTTCCAGGAGACTTGGGATGCCTGAATCCCCAGGCACTTGAGACACTGAGCCTGCAGCTTTGCTCCAGCAGCAGGGAGCTTGCGTGGACGCAGGCGCCTGATTGCAGGATGGTGTCCGGTTGCGAGGCGTTTGATGACGTGTTTGAGGAATAACGCTTCAGAGATGATCACAACTACTTCCAGCAGTTTTGAACGCCTGTTGGCTTTTAGGAATACACTTTTGAGTTTCCCTTTAGCTAACATACATAGGTTTTACTTGTTAAGAGTGTTTCATAATTTGATTAAAACTTTATATGATCAAGCAGTAGCACGAGCGTTTTGCAACTACCTTTAAATAGGAAGCATTTAATTGTTTGGGGTTTTTAGGGAGAAGAGCTACTTTCATGATTATTAGCAGGGCTGTGTCCCTGCAAGGCCGTTTCAGGCAGGTGAAGGCTGAGGAACGCTGTGCAAGAGGCTCCGGCGCGCAGGGGGAGAGCAAGCACACCCAGTTATGAAGGACGGAGAGGCCAATGACTTCAAAAGGGAAGAGGATGCTGTGGGGAAGGTGTGCCGAGGTCTGGATTCTGGGTTTTTTATCTGTAACTAAACGCATTTCACAGTAGAGCTAGAGTAAGCTGTGCTGTGCAGCCCCAGCAGCACAATGGGATTTCATCAGACTTGAGAAAATAAGCAAGACAGGGGAATTTATTGTTGCCTCTTCTCCTGGGTAATTTCCCCACCTCGGGGCTTAGTGCAAGGTGCTGACTTGCAAATGACACATCATTACGAAGCCAGCCCAGAGCTGCAAAGCATTGCTGGGAAAGTGGTCGGGGAGAGCGGAGGGAAGCTGCCTCTTGGACTTGGTTCCTCCTGGTGTGGGACCTGCTCTGGGAACGTGTTGATTTAATTCCCACAAGTTGGTTCTCAGATGGTGCGAATAAAGCTGCTGACAGTGACTGAAATGGGATTTGACACTGGAGAACCTGTTCAGCTCAGTAAATGTAGGTCTGTTGGGAAGCTTCAAAGGGTTGTATTTTAAGCCACTTTTCCCCCATCTATCATCGATTTAGTATTTTTGAATCTCTGCTAACTGTAGTTTTTATGATGAACGAGCAGAAGTTGACAATAAAGTCACAGAGAATGAAATGCAAGAAAAGTCAGCGCTAATTRTATTAAAAATTACACAGCCATTTTTTTCCTGATTGCTTGTGTAAAAATCAAGTATTTGAGAAATGGTCTCAATGAGTTATGCACCAGGTTTAAAGATGGTCTGGCTTCTTTGATAAAATATGAACTATTTGAAAGATTTATAAGAGTCAGAAATCCTGCCGAACGTTTTAGTATTTAGAGCAGCAGGAAACCACTCTGTGATATTTTTAAAACAGGTATTTACTCAAGTAATTGGTTACTTTTTATGTGGAATAAGAAAACCTGGTGCAGCTATATTGGACTTGACATAAAAGAGAGGTATGTAATTTGTGAGCAAAACAGGGTGGAATGTACACATTGTACCTGGGGAGGTATTTCGAGAAAGACAACTCCTTGAGACAAAAAGCCAAAACAACAGACACGCTAGGTTGCATGCCAGAATTGTTTATTCCTCAGTTAATCAGCTGTGTAATGAGTGTCCAGAAACAATCCCTTCTGCCCAGGTAGTTTAAGTTTCAAACTTCGTAAGCTTTGCGGCCTTCATAAAATGGATTACATGGAAGTTGGACGAAAAACACATGTTTCTGAGAACATTTTGGTTCAAATAAAAAAAAAAGTGGCAATGTCGGTGCCAACAATTTACTACAGAATATCTGAACCAGATGCCGTTAAACTATAATTCCAAACAATTTGCCAGAATTATGTATTTACTTTATTCTTTAAGTCAAACTAAAGATATGCATGGTTTTTATTACTTGTGGATATAAACAAAAGTGTGATGTGATTACAACTAATATAAGGCAGATAATGCCGAACAGTCATGATTTCTGTGACTACTGCACTAGCTAAAGAAAAATGGAAGCTCTGTTGGTAATTATGTGCGAAAGGGTCGTCAAAATGTGGCTGTTCAGATTGAGACATATCAGACCGCAGTCTGCTTAGTCACCAGATAAGAGCATTGGCCAAAAGCATCTATTTCTCCCCTTTTCTCACAGTAGTACATTTTTTTTTTCCCTGAGAGAATGGGGAAGAGATCTGCAAGACATGCTGAGTTACATTCTTAACTAAAATAATACATGGAAGGGACTCTTGTTAGGAGATACTTATAGGCAATCTCCGACTTGCAGGTTCTTATCCAGATGAGCTGCTACGTGATGGTTGAAAAGACAGACATTGACGTCAAAATTGCCGTCTTGAGAGGACAGAGTGAGTTTTAGCAGGAGTTTTTATGACATTACATGTCATTCAGGTTATAAAGGGTTCTAGTTGGCACTCCCACAAGCTGAAACAATCTTTACCTACTGTCAAGAGGCTCTCAGAAAACCTCAAATAATTTCCTTGAGTGAAGTGGCTACCTCAGTCAGCTGTGGCTTGACGCAGAGAAGTGCTGAACATCCTGTAACACTCATGTTCCCAGGTTGGACTCCAAATCAGCAGGGAGAAAAATACATCAGAAACTAGAGAAAAGAGTTGCGAGAAGAAGCTTTGATTCAGAGAATTGTTCAGCGAAGTCACCAAAACCGAATCCCCCTGTGTGTTATAAAGAAAAGAGGAATCTGCAAAAGATTTGCAGTGGAGTCTCTGGTTTCATCCAGACAACGGCCTGCTGGGACACAGCGAGCTCCATCTCCCGACCGAGGGCTGCAGTGTCAGATCCTGCTCAGAGGAGCATGGAAACTCATCACAGCTCTTCTGCAGAAATCCTCCTTGATTTGGGGAAAAACATGCTTTCGTATAAAGCAAAAAAGTGTTATCTGGGTCCCCCTGTGAGAAGGGGGTCCCTGGTATATACGGTGTCCTCTTGGTTTTACACAATTCAAGGTTAACACATGCTTCATTATGGGCAGGATCAAAACCCAGAGATGAACTAGGTTCCATCTGCAACACAAGATGTTTTTGCGTTTTTGAACCCGCCAAATCCTGAAGCAATAGCTGTAGGAGAGATGAGAATTATTGCTACGATATTAATGCCAAAGCCCAATACAAATAATTTAATTAAGTGTTACGGCTGACATATTTATCTGAGACACTCAGCTTATGTGTGTTTATGATGCAGTTACGTGAGGCAGAAGTTAAAGATGGGTGAGATTTGCTAGTCCCGGGGTGTCCTTCTTCTTTGCAGTGCCAGATTCTTCGGATATTCTGGTTCCTTGGTTCTTCCTCTACCTCACCTCCTGAAGGAGCCACAAGTGATAGTTGCAGTCAAAGTGGACATTAACAACATTTTTTTTTGCTCTGGAAGAAACTGTCTTGGCATTCCTGGCTTTCCAGTTCATACTAACCCTACCAGCTTGTGGCCAGGCCAAAAAAAATGCTATCGCCCATTGTGCTAGGACTATCAGAAACCCAGGTCAGGTAACGGGACTGTAATTCCATGGGGCTCGCCAAGAAGGAAACGTGCCAGTGTAATTATAGTGGTAATTATAGCACCGTAGTCACCGCCCACAAAGTACGACTCTCTGCAGAGTACAATGATTCCAGAATCAGAGTCCAAACAATATAATGCTCTTAAATTTCCCTGCCCGCCAGTCCTGGCTCTCAGTTGGATTGACCTCAGATTGAAAGTGAATCTGCCTCTCCTGTGAATGGCCGTGCAGATGCCAGCAAASACAAATTGAATGGATGTTTTGCCTGCCTCTCCTATGCTTTTTCTCCACTGATTCTCTTCAGCCAACAGCTGATGCTGAAATTAAGGGTCAGTTTTTGTTTTCATGTTGGACCCAACAAATTCAATGCAATTCTGCAGAGCAGGTAAGAGCAACGAGACAGAAAAGCACCTCTACAGTCCCATCTTAGGCTCTCATTGGCTCTTCATAACCACATTTCACTTTGTATGTGTAGACGGTCTTCCAACTGCTTTGGGACTTCTCAGTGTAGATCAGACAAGAACTAACCCATAGCTCTAACTGTTCCCATGGCCTAACTACGATTTCTTGGTGTGACCTCTCATTTCACTTATATGGGATCTAGGCAGATGCTCTGACACACTGCACAGCCTGTAAACCATGTTGGCTTAGAGATACTTGCGTGTGCTGGTCCATTTGTGACCTACATGACACAATTTATGGGTTTGTATTCTCCCTGTGAAATAACGACTACCGTGAGTTGAAATTCACATGAAAAAAAAAAAAAAATCTTTTCAGTGAATAGTTAATTGTCAAGCCCAGGCAGCTGAGACTAAAAAGATTCCCCAAATCTTATCAGTTATGAGCAGGACTTGCAGACAGTGTGTAGAAAAACCAGGGCTCAATATAGCGAGCAGAGTCATAGAGCCGCGGTCCTGCTGCTTTATGGGTGTTAGATGAGCAGTTACCGATACTGGAACAGACAACTTCTAAAATACAAATTAAAGTCCTGCTGCTGTCACGGGTCTACTGATTCCACTGGGATCACTTAGATGCAGGAACCTGTCTGAGCCCATCTTTTTGCAGGGCTGATGCTAACACCTATTTTCAAAGTAGCTTTATTAATACCTTTAATTATTATTTATCACAAAGTAACTTGCAGTTTGCCACTGTGATGTGCATGTTGCCTGCATCATCCGTATCTGTATTTATTCTGAGCATCATTTAATGTGTTTTTATTATGATTTATTAAGATCAGATTTTTGCTTGCTGTGGAAGCCTTTTATTTTGCAGTGCTGCGGTGGCGGGAGCTCTGTCCTGTTGTTTATACATTGCCATGTGCTTGCTCGGGGGACGTTGTGCACAGTGTGTCCACAAGCATGCACGCCTGCTTTCAGTGGGATCTGATGCCAATAAAAACACATTCTTTGAAGAGATAGGTAATTACTTAAGACTTTGTCTAATGTTATAGCAGGACCAATAGACTATTTGAACCAGTTTAGTATTCATAATAATACATGGTTCGGAGCTGAATAAAAGGCTATAATTCTTTTGAGGGGTTCCACTGACATAATAAACCACGAGAGCTCAGCTAGTCAGCAGAAAGCAAAGATTGGATTATAGCTGGGCTCATCAGCATGGGACCGTACATGGTAGTTTCTCATGTCTGCAAAGGGATTATTTCAGAAGGTTTTTTTCTCCTTATTCTGAATTACTTTAAATCTATAACCCAAAATGGAAGAATTGTTGGATGCTGTTTTCTGTGAGAAAAACCCTCAGAGATAGTATTTGCTGTCTTCTCTAGTCTAGTGTAATCAGATTTTATTCTGGAAACGTGTCCATGAATGGAATTCAATTCTTCTACTCTTTCACCCGTCCAACTATAAATAAGCTGTGGTGCTGCAGTACTGTACAACTATATCTGCACATCTGGCTGGTGCACGGATGTCCCCCCATGCTGTCGTTCAGGTGGCTCTTCTCCTACCTGCTTAAGAGTTTTGCCTGTATATGGACCAAGACTGGACCCTATATTTATTTAAATGGATTCTGTATATGGGTTGGGTGGGTTCTTTCCTGGGGCTATTTCAGCTGCACCCGTTTTCATAGCCAGTAGTGGGTCCCATGTGCAAAATATGCTTTGATTTTTGGTTGATGTCATATTGCATTTATAACTAGTTAGGGACCATTTCAAAATAGAGACGTGTTTATATAAATATTTATATATATTTTTTTGATAGCCTCAGGAAACCAAGTCAATGACTGAGGAAAGAAATAGGCATGGTAAAAATCATAAGGGTATTGTTTATGAGTAGATTACAGTCAGATGATAATAACAAGCAGAATGAATACATTGGAGAGACAGAATTGACATGATGGATACTAGCTTTAATACCATGTACTGAACTTTCAGTACATCTTGTTTTAGGATTCATATTTCTTGAAAATCCACAGGAATAAATTGGACTCTGCGTAAGCGGTTCAGACAGAGCTGACTGGAGGGGTGGAATGTGCAGAATGAGACCACAGACAGGGTGTCCATAGTCTTCTGCTGCCTCCCGGGACTCCTCTTCTCTCTGCCTTTTCAAATCTCCGTGTTTAGTCAAGCTTCTATTCTGATAATTGATGGCACATTGGCCGAGGTAAATGCTGCCTATGCTTTTGTGTTGTCTTTGACCAGCAGCTTTGCTGGGCGCCCTGAGAGCATCTGCTGAGCTTCATCTGTGTGTATAATGTCCCCAGCAGGAAGGTTGGTGTTGGTTCTCCTCAGTCTGCTGTGAAACACTTGGGTGTTTCATCCCAAGTGGAAAACAGGCTGTCTCTGGCTCAGATGTGTAGTGGCCGTGGAGCAGACCCCGCTCCAGGGGTGCAGAGCTCTAGCAGCCTGGAGGAGGACGCAGCTCCCGGTGGTGCGTGGCTGGTGACACGGCTCCGTGTCAACCTGTCTCATCCTTGGGTTGGGGAATATGATGGAGAGTGGGCACAGCAGCCTTAACACTGACTGTCTAGCTGCCAGAGTCTTTTTGGGAAACTGTTTGCAGGGCACAGACTTGAGACCGGTATAAATTGCACTGAGGCCAACCTCGGCTTGGATGGCACTAGGATTGGATTGCCAGAAGGTTTTTCAATAATAACAGCAACTGTCCTAACTAGTGACATAGTGATACTCATTTATATGATTTATGGGAACACTGTACGTAATGATTCCAGCATATACAAGCAGGACTGAACTTCTTTTCAGCCTCCTGAATAGAGGCAGCCGTGTAATACACACAGGAGCTTAGTACTCGTAGGAATATCCAGCACTGCCTGTGGCTGGAGGAGCTGTTTACATCTATCATTTCAACTGGCCCCATTAGGAGTTTTGGAAAGCAGCAAAGAAAATTCACTGGTGTTGAAACTAGGAGACCAGGTAGCCTGCTATCTGCGTTACGTTTCCATGTTCATCTGCCCACTTGAGTAGCGTAGTCAGGCATGGGGATGTTGTTTGTATTTGGGTCTAGATTATCAGTGAGCATAGAGCTTGTATTGTCTTGGCTGGGCCCATCATTGTGGGCAGACTGTCTGACTGCAGTGGGTTGAGTCCTGAGATCATACCAGCAATTCTTCTTCCACAGCCAGTCTCCCATTATAGGCTGCTGGAACACATTGGGGTATTTCCAAATTCTTTTCTGCATCTGTCTGGGAGGGTTACGGAGTTCCCTCAGCGTTTGCCTTTCTTTCAATGAACGTGTGTGGCAGTCTCGATGTATTAAGTAGGCCCAAATCTTTGTTTTTGCATTTGCAAAAAATAGGCTGTTCAGTTCCTTCATTGCTGGGTAAGATTTGTTAGGTACAGAAGCCCCACCAGAGCACTCCTTACACAGTACAATCCAGGGCACCCTTGGAGATGTATGGGTGTACGTGTCTAAATATACCGTGTGTGTATACATTCCTCACCATGTGCCTGGAAAGCAGCATTCAGTGCAGATGTCCTCAGCTGGCTAAAAGAGCAGTGAGAATAGATTCAAACTGGTCTTGTGACAGTGTTACGCAAGAACAAGTCAGGGAGCCTGAGTTGTATTTTGTGCATCAACAGACCTAACGAAAGAGAGCCAGACTCGAGTGGCTCAACGCAGCTGAGTTTGTGCGTGTTAGCCACCCTGCAAAAAACAGGGAGTAGATGGAATATAGCCCATCCCAGGGAACTCCGAACTTACTCCTGGTCTTCACATATAACATCTTTGCTAACCATAGGCTCCAGTTCAGTAGTGGAATACTGAGTTTGCTCTCAAAACCTTTATAGATTCCTCAGGTGACACAATCACTGCCTACCAATCACCTCAACTGGTTCAAATGCAGATTGACAGCATCTTGAAAGTATTTTGGGGGAGAGATGTATTGGTGATTTGAGATCAGCTTAGTTTTGAAGTCCTTTGAATTCAGATAAATGAGAAGGGATTGTTTTTAAGCAGTTTTAACTGTCTAAAATAGATTGAGTATTCCTTCTTCCAGTCAAAAATCTCAATTAATTAGCTGACATAATAGTTCTGTGTCTCTTCTGTGAAGTTTTAAGCAAAAATGTACAATTTCCTGGAGCCTACAAACAGCTCCATCACCTTAGTGTGCCAAAGCGTGTCTCCTGAAATAATCAGATGATTAAACATCCCRCCAGGAGGATATGATTTCTCTCAAATTGATGTCTGGTCCCTGCAAATTAAAACTTTATCTCATTAAAATGATTTGGAGTCTGTTACTCTCCTACCAAAAGTTCCCTCTGTGTTTTAAGGATACAAATGACATAATCGAAGTGAAGATGTTTTCAATTCTCAAATCTTGGGTTAGATCATATATCATTCTCTGACATACCTCTTGAACATTTATGGGTTTGAATGACATTCAGTAGACCAGGGCATCACTTGATATTCGGGTACTGCTTTAGTCTGATGGTGTTACAGGCACCGTATCTATGAACATATTTCACTCTTGGTGTTTTATCCTGGGTGTCTGCTACATGGGAATAACAGTAGATTTGTTTGTAAATGAAGGTTTCAATAGTGAATGCATATGCCTAAGTATCTCTTGGCATTTCTTACTGCTGCAATTGGGTCTGCTGAGGGCAATTTAGGTAGTTGCCTCTGGCTGTGCTCCAGGATGTGATTTTGTTTCTGTTTCATTGCCATCTGACCAGTGCGATKATGACAGAGCTTCTGGAGAGCTCTGTCTGGTTTAAGTGCAGTCTAATGTCAGATGGGGGCTAGGTCCTAACTTCTTCGTTTCTGGAGAAGAGACTAGTGTTTCATGAGAGCTGCTCTTCTCGTTACATCCTTTCTCTTCCTTGGGCTGTCAGATCTGCCAGCCTTTAACTCACTGAGCTATTTCAGAGCCAACCTCTTCTCTTGTGACACCAGGTACACTGAACTCTGTCCCTGTGACGTGACTTTCCACCAGCCGCACCTGCTGCTTGGTCACGTCATTCTCCTGCAGAATATGGTCTTTGGTCCAGCATGAACTGGTCCAGCACTGAACAGCTGATTCCCACCAGCCAGTTGAAATGGCATCAGCACATGGAGAATCCTTTGCGTCATGAATGAGTTCTGCCACAATTTTACTCAGAGTCCACATGGGGAGCAGTTTGTCTCTGCACCCTGGACGAACGGTGGGGAAACGATGAGTTGCCCCCAGAGTCAGCACTTGTTCTTATTCCCATCCACTGGAGATGTCTGAAAAACGTCCAGGGGAAAATGTATTAGCACAGTTAACAGACAGATGAACTCACTCCCAACCAGCACCTTACTCAGTTAATTCAGCTACAGTTCACAGTGGTAAAACAACGGGTGGCTGAAGTGGAGGTCACTCAAAACTGAACAGCACTAGAGATAGTAATCATTTTATTAAAACTCCACCCCTTACGTAGACATGAACTTCACCAAGAGCTGGATTTCTCCTGATGTAGCTGATAATTATAGTTTATTTACTTCTTGCAGTTCCCATGTACTTCAGCTGTGCACGTTTTCCGTGGGTCAGAGTTATTTCTGATCAGCAATGTGGCTTTCAAGCTGTCAGTGTCATACCTTCAGTGGCAGCTGAGTGGCCAGCGTTTTGCGTGGGCCTTGGGAAGAGTTGCTGATGGTGACTCTGCTGCTTCAGCAACTTCTGGTTTTCTCTGATGTGGTTTCCCTATGCTTGGGCAATCCTGTCACTGGCGACCTTTGCCTCTATACTGCCTAGAAATGTCATCTGGCCTCAAACCCACGTGGGAAACAGACGGTCTCCTCTGAGCTGTGGGACACCTACCACAAGCTTGCACTTGGGCCTCCTCCAGTTTTTAGCCAGTTCACTAACGATCCTTTTTGGAAGGGCTTTATTCTACACAGATGATAGGAATGGAAATTACATACAGATGGGAATTAACAGCTGGTGCTTTAACAAGACCCCTATTTCTGCTTCCCTGGGGGAATCTGTCTAATTTAGGTTCATTCTGTACCTTCTTTTTCTTCACCAATGTAGATTTTGAAGTTCCTTCATTCAGTTGTTTTATGACCTGACTTTTCACAAAAGCTTTTTTAATGGAGCCCTTGTACGAACAGGCATCTTTTCCCATTACGAGTTTTGCGTTCAGCTCAGTACAAGCTGCTTCCCAAATCCATCACTGGGCTGAAGTGCTCCATCAGGACCTACCAAACCAGTCTCCTCATGGCATTTTATGTGTCAGGTCCATCTCCTCCCCCCGTCTGGCATTTCAAAAGGTTTTCATTGTAGCTGTCTGCAAAACTAGAGTCCATGCAGGGAACAGAGAAAAAAATATTTTACTAATAGCTATGGGTAAAGCACTTTGGTATAAGGACCTAAAATTCCTTCATGAATACTGCAGCGGCTTCTCAACAGCCCTCCAGTCCACACAGCCCCGCCATCTGATGTGTTTTTGCAGACTCCAGTTCATCTGCACCGTCCTGCACGTTTTCACCAGTAGAGTAGCTTTTTCCTAGCTGAAAGCCTTTGCCAGCTGTGCTAATACTTCTAGACTTGCTTACAGGGATTTCACAATTCCAGCAGGCAGGAGTTTACTCTCAGCCCCTGCTTAAAGTGCAGGCTGAAATCCTGAACTTGGCCCTTTCTGAGAAGTAATTTCTTTCCCTCTGCAGGCACACTGCAGTGAAGGTTCATTCCCCATTTCCTCATGTAAACCAGGCAGTCTTCTATGAATTTCAGCTAAAAAAAAAAAAGTTGATTGTGTTCTTTGCAGTGAAATAAAAAGAAGTCCCTCACAACACATTTCCACCTTATTAAAAGAGATTACTTTTGTAGTGGTTTAAATTTTGGGGATAAGGGTATTATGTTGGGCAAAGTTTGATAACGGGTGCTGGTGTTACGCGGCCGATCCTGATGGATCATCACCAACTAAGCAGCCATTTACCTGCTTATCATCTTTTTCAACCATTTTCCTTTGAAGGCTCTGAGACAGGAGACTGGAAACCTCCTTTAGTTAGTGCTTGCACAGCCTGTATTCGCAGGGCAACTTAATCAAGTGCTGTTGAAGTACTGCATTAGGCCAAAAGCTAAGATGTCTGTCAGAAACAGATGCAACACAGCAAGCATCTGCTGAGGAAAGTCTAGTGGAGAGAGGAAGCGTGTTCCTGCTTACTACACCCGCTGCTAGGACGGTCCCCTGAAGTCCGGCCAGCGCAGAAGAGGACGTGCCACGGCCTCCCTGGGAGCGGGGCTGACTCTGGTGCAGCATCTGCGAGAGCAGCRCAGCAACGGGAAACACAAACTCAGCTGCCGACCTGCTGCTCCACCTGCACAGCTCCTGCCTCTGCCAAGCTCTCAGGCAGGGGGATGGAGAGCAAGAAACTCCTTGCTGGGGTGCCCACGTTAGCAGCCTTGTCCCTGCAGCAGGGGCGGGTGCAGATGTGCTAAAATACAAAATCATGGATAGCAGCAAATTCAGGTGGAGGTAGGGATGGGGAAGAAGAGAGAGGAAAGGAGAGAGAGGCTTCATTCAGACCTCACTGACATCTATTATCTGTTCTGTCTCTGCCTCTTCAGCCTTGAGCTAATATTTTTCCATATTAATAGGAAAGTGTACCGGTTTCCTTCTGCTATTGAAGCCCTGATTTTACAAAAAGGGAAGATTATCTTGGATTTAGGCTCCTACTTATGCCCCTGTGAGCATATTTCCAGGATCAGGTTCTCTTGCCCACTCATTCATTTGGATCTTCAACCCAGCAGAAATCAGTGCCATAATGATTAATATACACTCTTTCTCTCTCTTTCATTATTTTTTTAGCTTTTTAGTTTAATCGGGGAGTCCTGGTATTTCTGTACACCATTTGCACAAGTATTTTGTTGTTTTAAGCTTGGTTTGTCAGTTGAGATAGTGTTTATTCCTGTGTTAGTATTGTGACTGTAAAGGAACAGTATGTTTTCATCTGTGATGTTCCTTTCCTGAGCGGATCAATCCCAATGAACTCTTACTCAGCAAATGATGTGAGTTTTACTAAACATTTGGTCAGAAAATACATTCCGTGGTTAGATATACTGGCATGTTTGCTGATATGACCATGCTTCAATAGTACACGATCGGAGCTGGTCTGTGATTTATGATAGTGGGGTTGATTGTAAAGCAAGRGTTTGTTGCTTCTTTATTTTAAAAAGCATTGGGTAAATCAAAAGGGGAAAAATCAAATCACACTTTAAAAAGTACATGAAATTTAAGAAGAAAAGACAAAAATGATTTAGATTTCAGTTCTGTGAACCTTGACAATGTCCTTTTGAGTGCCCTATGCCAAAAAACAAACCCCAGTGATTCTCAGGGTGTTTAAAAGAAATGGGAGAAAAAGAGCCAGTCTTTCATGAGGCTCTGCCAAAGCCTCAAGTAGAGGCAGACGCTGATGTCAGAAGAGAGCTGCTGTGATTGTCTTGTTTCCTACGTGATTGACAATACGTGTGACACCATCCCTGTGCCCAGTACAACTCTGTTGGAGTTTTTCCCTTGGCTTTGGTGAGAACTGGCTCAAATCCTACATTTGTCTAATGTGTTAATGTGTTAACTGTGTCAAAAACTTTGCGACACCATTGACTATTGTACAGCTGATGATCTATTGGATGATAACTGTTTCTGAATAGGACAGACGACCACAGGAATTTCCCTCAATGTCTGTTGCATTGTTATTAAAGACAGAACTATCGTATAGCTCTGACAGTGCGATTTCATTATAACAACAGTAGATTTTCCAGGAAGTTAACTTTTGGGTTGCCACTTAATCACCAAACCAATGAAGTGTTGTTAGACTGAACTGAGAACAGTTTGCCTTCAACTGGACGGTTATTATTTTTAAGCATCTCATCATTTGCTGTTATTATTTTTGGTCCAGAATTAAAAACAAGTCCCTGGTTTCTGTCCAAGCTTTAGATAAAGAATATCATAGCAGAAAGTATGGGAGGAAAGCCCTACATGCCCTCCCTGACATTCGTATCATCAAGGGGTTTATTGTTAAGGGTTGCGTGTGTATCACTGAATGGCTGGAGCACTTAATTTGCAGTTGTAGTATTTAATGGGTATTAAATAATGAATCTGTACAGCAGTTACATCTGCAGGGCAGGTCTGTCTTATCAGTCTAGGACGTTATTAGGACAAACAGTCCCCGTAAGTTCAAAATGAAGCAATGCTTCACCCTTCAGCTTTGTTGATCGAGCCTGGGACCTGTGCCTTTTCCTTTCTCAGTGCAAAGCAAAGCATGTGTTTTTTGATGAACTTTCACTGCTCACTCATTTTGTTCTGTAAAGGAAGAGCTTTGTTGTTTTCAACAGCTACAGTCTCTTAAAGCCCTTGTAGTGACCATGGCTGAACCCCGAGGTCCTTTCTTAGGCTTGACCCTGCCTCTTGGTCACACTGAGCTCCAGTTGATTTAAATGGGAGTTTTGCTTGGGGAAGAGGGCGAAACCCGGGATTTGGTGCAGTACGTTCTGTGAAAGGACGTTCACCCATAACCTATGTTGCCTTGACTTGGCAGAATTGTTTTATCTTGTATATCTGACACTCTCCCTTTCACTGCTTACGTAAGAAAATCGTTTGTACTGTCAACAGCTCTGTTTAACCTTTAATAATAAAATTAGTAACTAAAACCAAGAGGCCCAAGTCCTGAGGCCCATATTTGGGTAAAGTTTCCATTGAAGCCAATGGTAGGTTTGCCAGGGATAGGTCTGGAAAAGCCCTGAATTTTGAACTCAGAATTTACCCCAGCAAGCTTTTTCAGTAGCCTCTGTTTCTGCTCTACAAAGAGGAACTAGGACTACAGTGGCAGGGAGAGGAAACGTTAGAGGAACCTTTCTGTACTTTCCATTTAATGACTTTATTGGATGAGACGTCTGATGATACCAGGTTTTTCTAATTCTCATTTTTATAAGCTATCTAATGCACAGAAACGTCAGTTCTGGGCATATGTTCCTGTCCCTGGAGTCTTGTTCAGACATTAGAGAAACATTTTCTAACTCAAAAGATAAACACTTCTGCTGGAGTTCAGGGACGGAAATTGTTTTCATCGCAGCAGGTGTTGCCTATTAGTTCTACTAGAACTAAAACCCTAAGCTGGGCTTTAGGCGAGATGCATAATCAAGCTCTTACATCATTGTGAGATGTACCGTACTTGAACCTTTTGCTTGCTGAGACTGTATTTCCTCCAAGAAACATCCTGTTTTGCAATCCCCCAAATTCCCCATGTGCCATACAGCATTAGGGATTTCATCACCTCCTGGGCACACAGGCTATGCTTTCCGCCGAAGACCCATAGGGAGGGAGAGACAGAGCGCCAGACAAGTCAGAGGTTTCCGTATTTCCTGGTGGGACCATGTGATCTATGAAAGATAGCTTTATTTTTATTCCCCGCCCCCCCCCTCCACTTCACGCTGTTTCCATTCTAGACCTGAGTCTGCCTAGCAGGCTGCTGGAGGCTGCCGATTGCATCATGTCGAGGAAGGGATCATACTCTCTTCAGTCCTGTTCAATTGTTTCAGGTCCCATCTTGCTTTTAATGGCCTTGGCTGCTTTATTTCTGTCCTTCGCCTTGCTGTCACGCATGCAATGGATGAAATAGTCAGGCTAGTAAAAGGCATCACTGTTTGTAGAGTCAATTCTTTATCTCCAGCTTTCATTGAGGTTTACTGCTAAAGGTAGTGGATTTATTTGCAAGCTCCATCTTCGTATTGGAGAACAGAATATATTTCTTAGCAGTTTTTCACTTTGCATCATTGCTGTAAATCTTTACTTATTTCTGTTGGACCTAATTTGACTCACTTAAAGTCACTGGGGATTGTTAGTCTGGGTTTTTAAAGAGGTTTGCCAGACCTCTGAAGGTGCCAGCAGGCTCTGGCTGCCCTGAGCGGCTCCACCTGGGCCCCCGCCCACGCACCCTGTGCCCGCTGGTCCTGATCTGCATTTAGGCTCAGTCCCCGGTGTTGGGCTGTTGCACTTAGCCTTGACCTTCTGGCTTGATTTGGAYTTGCCTGGGGCTCTGGACTGTGGCTGACCCTGGTTGTGGCCACTGGACCTGCTCAGCTCTTACCCAGGTATTGGGGGGCTGTATCTTTAGCTGGGGCTGCTGCCCTGCTCACATCCTTGGTCCTGCTTGCCTGTCCCTTGCAAAGCATCCTGCCCTGTCTCCTCCCTGGCTGTGGGAAGCAGGATCTGGCCTTCAGTTGCTGCAGACGCTTTCAAGAGTGGTTTGCCCTGAGGACTGCTCACTTGTTATATTCTGTACAGTTGACCTAGGTCATTGTTTCAAACCTGTTTACGGCTCTGCTGTTTTTTCACAGATTGTACCACAACTGTACTGCTCATTGTTTAGCAACAATATTCCACTTTTCTAGTTTTTACAGTCAATTGTATTGGTCTATCTAATCCATAAAGGAAAATGGGCTGGACTTTTTTTTTTTAAGCATTTTTGTTTGTTTGTGTGTTTGTTTTTTCTTTATAGCAAAAGAAAGGTATAGTGATAGTTACAGCCACTAATTCACTGGACTAATCATTGCTTAGTCACCTATGAAACTGTAGTTAAAATGGCACCGACTCTGAAGACTGCAAGGCAAAGCTGGAAAGAAAAGATTGCCCCTAAAGTTTCTTGGTGAAACTCATCAGGGCTGTAATCATCTTTCAGAGCTAACATGCCTTATTAACGCGTATCTAGCAAACGTGTGGAGGGTAGAGAGAAGCAAAGAAAAAAAAAATCTTAGCGTGCTTATCCTGTATGAATGTTCTTTCCTTATTACAGCAAATTGTCCTGTGCTGCAGGATAAAGCACGTCTAGGAGAGAATYGCAGCCCGTGAGAGCTGGGCTGTAAAAGCAGCCCGGAGCAGCACTTTTTCCTCATCCCACTAGAGGGTGGGTGCAGTTTGGAGAAAGCGAGGCTTTGGCTGGCTGAACTCTGCCTGCCTTGGCAAGGCCGCGATGGGAGTGCGAGCATTAATTTATCACCTAACAAGGGTGGTGGGGCTGCCAGAATTGGCAGTTGGTACTTCAGAAAATATTTAGCTTGGGGATGGATGCAAGCGTTTTCCCTCTATAATTCAGGCTCCGTAATCAGAAGATGCTATGAGTATTAGGAATAAGTAAATTGAGTGAGGCAAATGTTTTTATTTTTATTAGCTTAAAACAAAAGTAATACTTTTTTTTTTTTTTTTAATTGATTTAGAAGTTCCTCATGTTGGCATGCTCTGCCAGGCTCACAGGCACAGCATTTAAAAAGTACTTGTTTCAGAGATAGGAAAAATAGAAGAAATGATAGATCAGATGATTGTATTTTCTTTTGATTCAATATTTTAAAAATCATTCCTTTTGTGACAAAAAGGCATACAAATAAAACAGTCCCCTGATCACAATCTCTACTTTGGAAATGAAGCACCGTTTGCACTTAAAATCAGTATCAGCAGTTTAGGAAGAATATGATTCATTGTATAGCCATCAGTATCATGAGAGCCAACTTCCCTAAACTCTACTTCAGACACAGCAGGCCAGAAGATATCGTTTCATTTTTTTTATTTTTTATTTTTCACCTGATCTATTGGTTTGCATTGTAGGAACTGAGAATGCAATCTTGGTTTAGGGTAGAGCTAAAGATTTTTGTAGCTGAACATTGTCCAAGACAATGTGGAATAAAGGTAGAAAAGAATAAAAGTTTGTAAAATTTGGGGTGAGAGAATCTCTCTAAAAAGGGATCGAATAGACCAACATTAATTTGGCCTTGAATAAGGCAAGGAAAGGGATTAGARCTCTGTGAAACAGGGAAAGGTTCAAGAAAGAATCCTATGAAACTACTTCTTCTGTAGGAGAAGACATTATGTAAGTAAGAATAATAATATAGCTTTTTGACACAAAGTTCAATTAATTTGTAAAGTCCAGTCTATTGAGAAATTAAAGATTTGATCTTAAGAAGAGGATGTGCAGTTATATTAATCAAGCTAAAATAAAAAGCAAGAGAGAAGAAGAAAGGACAATCCTCTGACTTTGACATATATTTTTTTTTATGACAGCACCTGACAGTCTTTCATATCTGGGATAACATAGTATAATATTGCACAGTTGTATATAACAGTAGTGGAGTTTTGCCCTGGGTCAAGGGCAAAATATTGCACAACTGACCCAGGTGCCTTGCAGGCTTCGTATATCCATTTTTAATCTTCCGTTAAAGCATCAATGTTGGCCTCTGCTGGAGACAGGAGACAAGGAGAAGATGGATCACTGAGTCTGTTCTGGCGTGATAGTTCCTATGTTTTGTTCCATAGAAAGGCTTGTGATCAACAAAAACATTGCCAACCTAGGTCACTTGCCAGTTTATGAGCAATGGGATTGCTTTGCTGGTTTATGCAGCCCTGGTTGTTTTTGCTGTTATTGAAATGTGACATTGGCTGACAGCTCTGTGGGATCTCACATATGGAGACTTTGCTCCACAGGGATGGGAGAAACTGGACAAATTGTAGCGGGTTTTCACATATGGGGCCAATTCATGCCTGATGAACCCCTGTGGAAGCTGTTGGCGCTGCACCAGCCAAGAGGCTGACCCGTCATATCCACTGACTCATTGTGGTGCCGTTTGTCATGATTAAAGCACTTGAAATTTTCCCCCTAATGGGGGACCATGCTGAGTTTCAGCGTGTACTCCTCTGCTGCCTGCCTGTTTCCGTTGTTACTAGATCTTCTGGAGTTGTTTGTGTTTGTTTAAAAGGAGAACAGTGAACTAAGCTGGTGGTTGAAGCAGCAAATGTGGTTTAGTTGGATTATAAAAACATTTGACATTCTTTGTCACCTTCTTAAATGTGTGACGTGAATGGGTATGAGAACAGGCAATGTGGATAGAGAGGAATCAGATGATAGAAATGAGACCAGAGTGGTGGAAAGCAGAAGAGATGGGAACACTATGGTGATTTGTTCAAGGATGGTCTCAATCCATCCTGCATCCAAGTGGCTTGGAAGAAGACAGCACTGCTGCAGCAGTGATACATGTCTGCAGAAGATGATACCTGAAGAAGATGATGAGGGATGGAGGGGAAAGGAACACACTGGGATTTCTGGAACTGGGAAAGGAATTCCTGGATCTTTCAATGGGGTTGAAAGATCTGTCTGTGAGCATGGATGGGGGAAACTTCACCCATAGTCTGTAGTGCTAGATCTGTGTGTTGTGCACAGTTGAATGTGGCCTGGTGGATTTGATGGGCCATATTTGCAGTATATTAGAGGAGCTGATGAGGGCATAGATGTGAAGATAGAACTGTAGTGCTGTTTTCCCAACAATTTATGGCCATGGTTTAGAAAGCAAAGAAGCAAAGATGTCAGTATGAGTGATTTAGTAAAACCAAGCTCAAGTCTATTGTTATAAACAGTCTCTCAGGGCATAATATGGGGCTTGCTTCCACTGCTTGCAGTGTGTTGTGGAGGAGGGGACTGGAAGAGGAAAAGTAAAAATCCAGGAAAAATATAAGTGTGAAGTTTGAAAAGAGTAGCAGGGCTGTAGGCTCAAGAAGAGAACCAGAGAGGCATCTCATCTAAATAATTTAAGATGCTTCAGAATGGGCTGAAAGGGTGAATAACGATCTGGCAACTGAAAAAGAGTTGTGTGGTGGGGTTTTTTGGTTTGKTTTTTTTGTTTGTTTGTGGGTGTGGGTGGGTTTTTTTTATTTTTTTTTTTAAGAGAGCTGGCAGTAATGCAGCCAACTAGGAATGGCAGTGGAGGCAGGCTAAGAAGCAATGTGGGCAGCGGAAGGAGAGGTTGTCTCAGGGTGGTGGAGAGAACTGGAGGCACCTTCCTTTGTAGGCAGTGGGGGTATGCAAAATAATGATTCCCATCCCTCATTTCACTGTATTTCTGAGCAGTTGTTCTGTTTTTATGTGCTGCTAACTTTAGGCAGTGGAAGCAACAGATTACAAAAAAGGAGAAGGAAGTAAGTGTGGCCCCTGCGCTGTGACTGTGTCCATAAGCCACCACCATCTAGTGCTTGGCTTAAAGCAGTCTCCTCCTAGTGTTTATTAACTGGACAGGGACAAACATGAAGATATGTTAAGCAGATCACATAATCTGTCCAGTAAGACACCATGGCAGTAAGAGTATTCTTTCTTTTGTGCAAAAGTGCTTAATTTTTAGCAAACTGTAGTCAATAGCAGTCGCTCTCTCCATCCACTTAAGCTCACATGTAAGTTCTGCTTTAGGTCAAGTTGTTAGCACTGATGTTGTATATAAATGAGCACAGCAGGCCATAGAGAAAATGCAATTGTGATCATGCAGAGCCCTGAAGTTCCAGAATAAAACCTGATTTTTCATATACTTTCTGAAAACAAGGAAAACTTGTGAGTATGTGAAAGCAATGAAAGCACTGTCTAATATCAAAGATTTCTGCTTTAGTGAAACTTTATTCTGCACATTTTGGAGGAGGAACTTTGACAGATGATTGGTCTTTCTCCATAATTTGTTTGAGATGGTGGCTGGTGAGGTTTTAGTTCGGAATCAGAAAAAGAGACATGAGGGTGAGCCAGGGCTGACGTACAAGTGGTGTTGGTCATGTTTGTAGATGGACCGTGAAAAAAGTGAAGAGCTAGGAAAGAGAGGGTGGACACATGGAAGACACAGCTGTGAGATGCAGGTAAAAGGAGGATGCAGAGATGAAAATAGGCTAAAATTGAGTAAGTAAGGTTCAGAGTCAAAGGGTGTAGGTCACTGTTAGAGACAGCCAGGAGGTTGAAGATGGGAGGTGAAGCTGATGGATATTGAGCAGTTCAGTATTAACACACTTCTTTCTTGAGTTCTGCTAACTCTTTTATGTCTCATTTTGTCTTCATTTTGTGGTCCGGAGTCTTGGACCCTGTTTCACGCTCCTTCCACTGAGCACAGCCTTTGCCAGGCACGCAGGGATGAGGACATTGCTTGGGCTGGAGCACTCCAGCCCCCAAACAAGCAAAAAATGCAGACCCCACCAGCTTGCCAGTCTTGCTCCAAAGGCCAGAGCCATTCCTGTAAAGCCACTGATGTTACACCTAGGGATGGATTTTGCCACTGTATTTGAGAATATGTGCATTCAATGTGCAAGCTGGGCGTCTTAAAAACTAGTAATAAAATTAAAAAAAAAAAAAAAAGACTGTATTATTGCCTTCCACATCTTGCTTGTGTAATCTGCCTGCAGAATCTCTAGGCAATCTTCTCCCAATCTGGAGGTAGTTTTGGTTTCACATATATGGTTTTCGAACGGCCACCTCCGTCAGCCACTATGCGTTATAGCTGTAAAAATAAGAAAAATAATAATTTTACTCCCTGGAAGCCAAATGAAACCACAGTACAGATCTGACAGCTGTCCAAGCAACTGAAAACAATCAGTCATAAAATGCCTTTAAATCAACAAATAGAGAACCAAAGAAATATCAAGTGAGGTTAATCACTATCAATTGTTCCAAGATTTTATAACAAAGGGGCAGGAGGAGGAATTAGTCTTGCAGACTTTACACACTTTTTTTTTAAAGGGCAGCAGTTATCCAAGTCAGTAAAAATGAGGTAATTATATTGCAAAATGCTTTGGATGAGAATGAGACTTAGTTCTAAAATCTGAAGCTACATTTACCCACAGCAGAAAATTGCTGGAAATCAGGAGAATAGCAGCTTGCATGTTTATTTTTCCTAGAAGAAAACAATTGACTCTTCAGAACTCATTTTGGAGTGACTGAAAACAGATGGTGGTGGGGATGCTTTGCAACCCAGAAGCATCAGGGTGGTTATGGATTCCTGGGGGCTTGTGTCCTGTTTGCCTGCCTCAGGGTTAAACAACTACAAACTGGACTGGGAGGCAAAAGAGACTTTTCAGGAGGCAGGAGTTGTCAATCACTGATCTCTCATACTGAGAGAACGGGGACACACTATGGTCTTTCTTCTGCTGTGATTATTAATTAGTTTGTTGTGTGCTAGGGACTGGGCAGAGCTGACACTGCCTTCCCCAAATCCTGCAAAATTTGTATTTAAATTCTGTAGCAGGAGGAAAAAGGTGGGCAAAGTTTCTAGAGAGAAGCTTGAAAAAGAGGGGTCCCCAACAGTTTTGTTCATGGGGTTGTTCAGTGGTATAGTGTTCTTTCGGGTAACTGTATAACAAAGTTAATTTGTATTGCAGTAACTCTAGGTATATGTGATTGTAATGCAGTACTACACCAATAATGAAAAAAACCCTCTCTCTATAGGCTGTATGCAGAAGCTCTGAGTGGATCTCCCAGTGTTTTTGGGGATCCCCTGCTCTAGAGAGATGCAGTAAGGAAGACAGACTTGTGCTATGGAGATCAGTTTTCTTTATCAGAATAAAGCTGGTTGTTCAGTGTTTGAAGAAAGCACCTTTTTCTATGATGCTTTTTCAATGTTAATACACCAAGAATTTGAGTTCTCTTTCCCAGCCAACAAGTAAATGCATTAAATGGCAATCACGCTATGTTTCTACTTGCCAGAACACCCAAACCAGGCTTACTATTTTTCTATTAGCCATTGAGGACAGAGATATAAACCACTCTTTTTCTGTATGCTGTATATATACTATACAAGACATGGATGTTCAATTTATTTTATGTATTAGTCTTCGTAGTTTCTACATTTGTGTTACTTGCTGCATGATTTTTACCATTCTGTCAATAGCATTGACAGAATCAGGTACTGCTTCAATTAATTGTGCAGCTAGAGGACACCTGTGAAAATACCTTTCCTGATCCAGGAAAGTATTTGAATAAATGCTTAATAATTTCAAATTGTGAATAGTCACACTCGGTTAACAGAGGCTCCTGTATTTAAAGGCTAGCTCGTATGTCTATGCTTTGGTGGATCAGGGAGCAGGTGCGTACTTTAACAATGCTGTTTCTTACAAAGTTAAAATGACGCTGTGGGGAGATTTCAGAGCAAACTCCCATTTTCAGGTCAGACCTGTAGCATAGCAAACTGCCTGGGATCTGAAGGTGGAGCTGTCACTTTTTTGTCACTTTCTTCATCCTTAGTTTAAAAGATGAAGATGGGCCAGACTTGACCGCCCATGCCGCAGCCATTGGGGCAATTGCAGATTTTAAGGGTTTGCTGATGCAAGGTTAATTAGCGTAAAGTTTGACCCCTTGCCCCCCACTTTCTCTCTCTGAAGTCACAACTAAGCCCTGGTGCCTTTTTATTTACCTTGCATTTTATCTCTCTTTGTTCTCCTCTCCCCAGGAGTCCAGTTCTCTCTTCATGGCTTCAGTCTCTCTCCTTTCTCTCTTCGCTTGTTGTCATGCTGAGCCTGTGGAGTTCTTTTTAATGAAGAAAGGCTAGAGTGAAAAGTCCCTCGCAGCCCAGCTCTCACGTAATCTGACCTGAGCTTAATCCAATTTGTCTTGGCAGGGAGTTTCATAGCTGGGATGGGCAGCCTCAGAAGAGCAAACCTGGGCTGGCTGTACTGTAGCACAACTCACGCCTTGTTGTATCACAACTGGCTTGGTCCTGGCTGAGAAGGTGTTGTAGGTTACAGTCTTTAAATGAACTAAAAATGGATGAGTAACCTGTAGAGAAAGGGCCTTGCATCAGTCTTCAGCAGAGGAAGAAACTAGGACTGGGCAATTAGAGGCAGARCAACATGTGTGTATGACTTCAAGGGCACTGAGGGAGTGGGTGGTTCCTGTGCAAGTCATCGTCCTTGGAGGTTTCTTCCTAGCTCCACTCTTGCTAGTGCCATCTCTTAAGAGGACTTCTTCTGGCCCCTGAATGAGCTGACTGCTTCTCTCTGCACTYGTCTGAGGGGGTGGAAGAATATGACTGTTGATGGCATCAGGTGGAAGTATTGATGGGTTGCTTAGATGGATTTATAGGAGAGCCTTTCTACAGAGCATTTTAATAAATCATCTGCCAAACTAGTTCTTGGTTCTTGCCAGTGTACATTTCTTCCCCTCACAAACAGTGTGACAAGGATGCAGCAGAGCAATGAGTCCATGTGGCAAAATCTTTATGGTGGATGGGACGGGTCTGTCCCCATAGTCATTAGTAATGCTGAAGTTGGCAAGTTACTTCAAGGACTGCCAGCGCTCCTTTGCCTTCCCCAGGAGGACTCTGAAGGATATGCTCTTCTTCGCTTTGCTTGTTTCAGGCTTTTGGTGGGAGTGGAGGCTGAAGAAATAGAGGAGGTGGTATAGAACTGCATGTTGCCTGCATTCTGATAGCACCAGAAACCACAGCTTCCTCTAAGTCTTTTGACCCAAACACTGCTCTCTAAACAGCCCAAACTTGTGGTGATGGTGGAGGTGTGTGTCCATAATGCAGCTGGGGTCCATCTCTCAACAAATAGTTCTTCAGGTGCTTGCTAATTTAGAAACATGGCTAGAGTGCTTTGGATGTGAGAAGTACTCTACCCATGTTTACAAAGCCTTGCAAAGGCATGAAATAGTGTTCCTTGTGTTAATGTTCCATTTAATAATAGCCGTCAGGCTTTCTAGGTGGTCCATTTCAAGGCATTAATTGAACTTCTTGGGTGCTCAAGGTCATTAACCTTTGACTGTAGCCTACACTAGAGCCCAAACTAATCACTCAAACRTTCTTCCCAGCATCCCTTATTGCTTAAGCATGCTGCAGGAATGTAGTGTATCACCGGATAAATCATTCACTGTGATATTATCAGAACTGCTGGTTTGCCATTTAATTCTAGTGGGGTACAGAATGTTTCAGACCATGGCAATTAGCATTTGCATGGACTGGAAAACCTGGTTGAATGATATACATGCATTTTCAAAAAAAGGGAGGAGGGAGAACAACAGAAGCAGCGAGCTGCATGTTGGCAGGTAACTGCATCCTTCCCCTGGGCAGGTACCTTAGCTATGTGGTAGTTTACTCTTATCTCTGCTGATCTGGACCATCTGCCAGGCCTTTGCCATTACTGTGCTGGAGGCATGGGGTTTGTTTGTGACATAATGATGCGTTATAACGGAGAGTACTGGGATGTAGCTGTGCATGTAGCCAGAAAATCCAAAAGTATCCAGAAAAAACAATGGAGACAGTTTAGAGATCTGTATTAGAAAGTTTATTTTCCCTTATGGTTCCTCTGCTATCTGGGGAAGTTCTCTGGGGGACGTTAGTTTTGAATATTTTTAGAAGTGACTTTAAGCTGAAAACGTTAGTCAGTTTGCTAGCTTGGACCAAAGCTGACAGTCCTTCCTGGGGTAAAACTGACCCTCACTCTTATGAGAGTTGTCTGAGATGACAGTGTTCAAGGTTTCCTTGCTGGTACTTTCTGGATTGCTGTAATGAGCTATGGTTGGTGAAAGCACCAAGAAAAAAAAAAAAAAAAAAAAAAAAAAAAAAAAAAAAAAAAAGGGCATTGACAACTCATTCTTGCCACACAGTTAAAACAAACAAACAAACAAAGACCCTCCCAAACACTGTTCTCTCATTCCTTTTGGTCCCCTAATTCCTATTCTAAGAGGGGGGCTTCCTCTCCTCCCCACCTGACTCCTCTGGGCACCCCCTTGTCCTTTCCTCTCCTGCTGGCTGAGCACTGAGCTATCTGCTCATCTGTCCCAGCAGTAGCTATTTGGAGGTTCTCAGACCCCTGCATCCCAGCACAATTTTGGGTCTTTCAGGGCTGAAATGCATGCAGAGACTATTCTGAGAAGGAAAGGACTATTCTGTCCAAAGCCAGAGGCAGAAACAAGTCCTCATCATTGATGCCTGCTGATTCCAAGAAGTAGCTTTGGATTATTCTTGTGCAAAAAGCTGTCTCTGCTGCCCTGGGGCTGATGGGGATCTGGAGGGTGAGCACACATGAGTGGTAGCCCCCAATTACCAGTCATAGTTCCCAATGAGAGGGACTTTGGTACCAAAGACAATAAGATCAGATTATTCTGCGTCTGTGTCAATGTGACCTTAGAGCAATAGGACCAGAGGGTGGAGTTTCCAAATGATGTGGCCAGTGGCTACAGTCCTGAAGGAATCCAAAAACCTCCAGTGTGCCTATGAGCAAAATGAGGAGGAATGTGTAGCTACTGGCTTCGTTCTAGGACACTGCAGTCCCTAAGTCTAGCCTAAACTCCTTGCCAGAGCAATGAAAGAGCAGAGATGAGTTTGAGGGAGCGCAAAAGAACATGAGCTCACCCTGGAGGTCTTAAGCTGCCAAGGTTTTCCTGAAAAGGGAGCCGATTTCATGCAGACAGAATACAAGGACTCGAATGTCCCCAATAGGAAAGTTTCTATTAAAAAAAAAAAAAAA
>JAYKAV010001621.1:463032-582606 GCA_035582835.1 Phoebastria nigripes
GGGGGAGGAGAAAAAGAAAAGAAGCTGTTTGTTAGCAAAATGAAATCCAGACAAATATTTATAGCTACTTTCAAGTGGCTTGTTCTGACATGAGTCGACTATCCTTAATACCTTCCCTTTAGCACCATTAAGCATCTCACTGGCACTCAGAACAAATTTATGAATGTCTTATAAAAGTCAACAAGCCGCAGGAAAAAAATAAATAAAAAAGAGCCTTATGCAAACAGTGCTTCATCGCAAGAACTCAAACAAAGAAGGTCATATTCATCATTCGCTCACAGAGAGGGAAAGCCAAGAAGACTGATGAAAGATGACACAAGACCTGGCTGACTTTAAATCTCCACCTAATAGGAGTTTCTGTAGGTGCTGCCAGGGTGGCCACACTCTTTGCAAGCTGCTCCCCTGCCTCCTGCTGCATCTCACATGTTCTGGTAATCGCTGTTCTCCATCAGAGCACTGGCATTTGTATGGATGCAGAGATAGGGGTGAACTGCAGGAATGTGACCTGCAAAGTCACTTGAGGAGATAAACTCCTGTCCGATGGAGTGTGCTGGTCAATGGGTTTAAAAGAATTAGGTGGAGGTAACTTATGATGTTGGCACCTGTCTATCAAACAGATGGATAGGTATCAGCACAGGGGAGTTGATGGTAAATCAGGTGGCCAAATGTGACTCTACTTGAGATGGGAGGTGAGTGACCTAAGGTAATATTCCCACTGGATTAGGATGTAATGTAACTTTTCTCAGCAGCATTTCAAGAGTTGATATAAAAGGGGTTTGGTAGTTGTAGTTGCTGGTTCCCTGTTGTATTTAAGTACTGTGATATACAAAACAGCAATTCATTGGGAGCTTGATGCAGTCAGTGACTCTTTTCATCAATTCTAGAAAGCTCCAAAGCCAGAAGAGTAACTTCACCATGACAATGCCATTCTTTCAGTGAGAACTACACAGTGAAAGAGGGAGGACATCTGCATGATGGATCTCTAGAGGTTAAAGCTGGGCTGATCAGGGGCTGTAGTAGGAGGAAGGCTCTCATCCAAAGCAGTGAGGTTCAGCTCAGAGCATTAGTGGGAGCCAAGTCATCCACTGTACTGGGGAGACATTTGGGACTGGGTTCAGGTATGGGGCATGGGGGTAAATCTGGCTTTAGGGAAATGTTGAAACCAGTGGAGAGATGGGGACTGTGGAAGGGATATGCCTCAGAGGATGAGAGATGGGGGAAAAGGTTAGACTGTACCATGGTGTGTTGATAAGCCTGGGTTAAACCTGGGGCTGGAGGAGTTTTTAATATGTAGCTGGGTTTTTGGCAAAACAGTAGTTCTTACTGAAGAAAACTCCTTTCTTGTGGCACCTGTGTCGTTTCTGATGAATCATTGAATTGTTCTGCCAGCTCTCAAACCTGCCCTCTCTTTTCCCTTTCCCCAGCTCTGGGAAATCTGATCAGAATTGAAACAGAGGGGGTTTGTATTCTTTTCTTCCCATGACAGAGAAGCACATGTGTGCACACAGGTCACACCACACACAGATTGCCAGCACAATGCATGCACAGTGCTGTATTTTACTGAAATGAGTCATGTTCTCCCCACATAGCCACAGAAGCAAGTGTCCCACAAAGTGACTACACTGTTATGGAAGACAGCTCATCTCTTTAGTCTCCAGAACTGTGAAATACTTTGAAACTGGATAAATGCATACCTTCATTACTGTTTGTGATGTTCCTGTGTTTGAAGTTACCTGGCAAAAGGACTGCTACCATCATGTATCCATTTGTTCTTGCCTGGGAACTGCGTGGTTGATGCCAAGAAGAGAAGATGGCTCTAACGTCCTTCCTACCAAGACCTTGGTGTCTGAGCTGCAGGAATGATGGAGCTATGGCAATCTGAGCTCTGGTTGCCTTATGTTGTGGCTGTGGCGTATCAAGCTATCAACACCCTGCAGCTCCACAGTGGGTATGCAGAGAGTGTGTTAGCCTGTTTCCCTCCTCCGGGACAATGTACGCTTAAGTAGTCTTGCTATTGCTATCCCTGTCATTGTTTTCATGCAAGGGATATTCAGAAGCTTTGTCACCAAATATGAGTTAGAGACAGTCACTGTTCCTCGTTAGGGTTTAATGCTGCCTTTGAGTGCAGGTCACTTAAACCTCAGTGGAAGTGGGGAACAACTTATGTGTGTCTGTTCTAGCTCATGGAGTGTAATAACCCTGTGGAAAGGAAGCTATTATAGGACGTTTGTAATTTTTTACCTGTTAACTCATTTTCAAGCAAAACTGGAAGATCTATGCCCATGAGAGAGCCTGAAAAGTTCAAGTGAAGGGGAGTGGAAAAAGCAACCCTCAAACTTTTCATAATTCACATAGAAAAGAAGTGGGGGAAAAAAAATACCAAGTGAGGGTTGATGAAAGAGCCTCATGGTTTTGAACAGTTTTTTTCTAGAGTTAAAGTCTGCCTGCTGCAGAGTTAGACTTTCTCCTGCTCTGAAACCATGTAAAAGTTAAACAGTTCAAGAGTATTTGCTGCTGTAAATTGTTATCCAGAATCCCAGTGCTTTTGGCTGCCTATGGTTTATCTCTCATGCATGTCTTTTCCTTCAATATTTAAGGTCATTTTCTGCTTTATGGCATGACATAAACTGATAACAAAACCCTCAATAGTTACTTTAACCACTTATTTTCTTTCAAACATTTTGTCTTGTCGAATTATTGAGTCAGCTGTAATGACCTTGATGTAAACATGTACTTTTGAACTTACATGAGGATCAAAGACAAAGCAATGTTAAATGGAGGCTGGAATCTGGAAATGATCCATGTGAAGTTGGCATCAGTCTTCCATCTTTTTTTCATTCATTTTTGCTATGTGGAGTGCAGAGTAAATTTGCACAGTTGAAAAGTGAAGAAAATTAATTTTTATAAATGCCAGTGCTGCAAACGTTGTGGTGTCTGAATGTCAATCTGCCTTGTTTCTTGCTTTAGCATGATCATCATCAATATAAATCATGCACAAATGGCACAGAAAAAAACCCTTGTGTTATTTTCTGATGGCTCTTTTGCTTGGATTCTCTGACTGGAGTAAAATGCTAGCCAGGAAAAGTAGTAGATAGCACTCAACTGCAGGTTCAGGTATTTGAGGGAGAATGTGTTATTTGTCTGTAGTAATTCTCTTTGATTTCTTTAAGAAATGAAGAAAGTGGGAGTTCAAAATCACTAGTCTGTGCTTATGATTTTTTTTACTATTATTGACTTTGAGACAAATGGATCAGCTGTTTATCATTTCTAAAGAAAGCAGCCAAAACTGTACTTAATAGTAAAGTTAGAACTTTGCTGCACTGATCTGAAGAAATGAGGGATGAGTTGTGCTGGCAATAGCAGTTTTGCTTCACAGTTTTTCTGACTGCTGGCACTGGAATTGAGGGGCGGTTTTGTAATCTATTAAAGCTGACATTTAGCTTTGCTTAAGGTGACTTAGAATTCTAAAAACAAATGCTCTGGAAATCTTATATGCTGCTCCGAGAACCTGCACAGAAATAGAAGTCCTTTTCAGAAGTGGCCTCTGATTTTGTGGACCTCCCCTCTTCAATGCTTGACCTGAAGTACTTGAGCTGAGATTCAGAGCATCTGCAGCTTCCCTTGGCTTTAGCTGGAAAAGGAAGGTGGGTATCTGGGAAAACCAGGCCTGCTTTGTCCCTTAGGCTGGACATTCAGAACAAGGAGACACATTTAAGCGCCCTATCTGAGGTACTTGCTCATGTTATGAGGGCAGTCAGAGCTGGAACAACAGCAATAACCCAGTTTCCCAGGTCTCCTGTACTTTATCTTGTAGCCTGCCCTTCCCTGTTGGTAGGTGATTGGAACAGAAGGCTATCTGGGATCAAGGACAAGAGTGGTTTTCTCTCTAAAAAGAAAACAAGTTGTTCCCCCGCAGCCCCCTTAACATAYCTGATGTTGAAATTAATAAAATCCCTAATGTAGCTATCGCATCTCCTTTGTAGCTTGGTTTGGGTTTCCAGTGAGTATCTATAAATGTTAAATATTTAAGAAGTTAATTTACCAGGCTTTTAGTGGCATTAAACAGTAGATAGGTTTTTATGGAAACCTGATTCTCCAGCAGCTGTAAATCCCTAACAGTAACAAAAAAAATTGCTTTTTTTCCAGCCACAGTCTTTAAAATATTAACAGGGTTTTTTATTTGTACCAGTAGTCATTTTTCCAGCTGTTGAGCTGATCAACACTTTCATTTTTCTTCACTCCCAGCCCATCAGACATTTTTACATTTTTATTTTAGTTTTTAACAAGGAGGAAGCTGCGTTGACTTCTTGGTCTTGTTCCTAAAAATATATTTCTGAGTGCAATTAAAGGAGGCTTGTCACCGGTGCCTGGATTGCACAGAAGTCCTTTCTGATCCTGCAGAGCAACATTTTGCAGGCATAAATATGGAAAAGAAGCTGCTGCCATTGTGACACAGCAACAAAATACTTCATATTTATTTGTACACGCCAGCCCAGTTCTGACATCTGTGGCACCAGTGTAGAGTCAGATCTAAATCTTCTTGGGACACTGCAGTCCTGCACCGTGGCATAATGCTGGGACAGAAAAGGCTCCCAGTAACTTTCCACTTGCCTCATGGAGACCCTCTGCTCACAGAAAAACCTCTTCCCTGAAGAAGTTCTTCACTCCCAATTGATATTCTGTGCACTTACTTCCCCCCCTTCTCCTGTTGTCAGGAAGGGCAATGTGTCAGTGGGCTGGACGCAGGTCAGAGTGGGGGAAAAGGACAAAAGGACATTCCCAGGACCCTCACCCAAGCTCTCTTCCAACTTGGGTTAGACCCACTGCAAGGGACAGCTTCACTCTACATACTTCTCCTGGTGGAGAAAACTGCCTGATGCTGAAGGTGAGTGGGTGGGAAAAAACTTGAGACTGGCCAGGATCCTAAGAGCTCATGGTGCAGGGGAATTGAGCATTGCCCATGCTTCAAGAATACCAAATCCTTTCAAACTGAGTCTTTGCATTGACGTGCCATTTGGAATGGCCACTGAGACCTTTGCACCCATTGGTAGTGCCAGAGGGATTAGAGGGGAGGTAAAGAAGTGAAGAAAGACTCGAGGTGGTGGTGAAGTTCAGATATTGTCTAGTATTCTCTAGTGCTTGGCTGCAGCTGGTTCTGCAGCACTAATGGTCCTGTCATCTGCTTGTGAACATTTTACAGATCTATCTTGATTTGGCTGTATAAAAACAATTAGCAAAGAGCATCAATTAAATCGGTCATAAGAGCTCAACATCAGCAACAACTGAAGAGATCTGCAAGGGGCAGATGAGGAAACCAATGTCTGTACTTTTRCTAGTAATTTTGGTCCTTTCTAGTTTATAAAAGGAGGTGTATCGGGGAAGTTGCAAAATCTGGAACTTGAATGGAAAATGAATAGGATTCACAGAAACAGATAATTCTCCTAAGGGAAAAATAAACTCCCAAGGAAGTGAATGGCTCAGTATTTTGAACCCACAGGTTACCAGCAAATGAGAATTTAACAGACCTGTCTGTGTATGGCCCTTCTCTCTGTTGTGCAGCTCAGGGTTTAGAACATCTGTCAGTCATGGCCAGTGGGGTTTTTGTGGAGAGGAGCAATATGCCTTTTTCCCTTCACTAGAAAGTGGTTGAGTCTAGGTTGGATTTGGTGGGTTGTACTGTTTATGCCTGACTTGATCTCAACCTTTTTGCTAAGAAAGTATCCTCTAGCTTGTCTGAGGGAATGAAACAACCACTAAGGCCATCACAGCCAAAGGACACAAGCCCCAGAGCCACCCATTCCTGCTTGGTGCATTTCAGCTTTCAGTTATTGAAGAGCAGGTTTAAAAATAAGTTGACATTCACTGGTCTGTATCTGGGTTACCTTTCTCCTTCCGTCTCCTTTAAGTTGGCAGTGGGTTCTTGGGCAGCACTCCCAAATTTCTTGGAGGAGGCCATTCTTCACACCCTCTGATGTTGAATGCTTTGGGACCACAGTTCTGCATATTCTCACTGTCCTCTAAAGACTGATGTGGGACAAGATCCTGCTCTCCTTTGTTTAGTTGTTCTAAAGATTGGGCCTTTTACTTGGACTGTTGCCCAAGTATTTTTACAAGTCCAGACTTTCACTCTGCCCTTGAGAGCTGCTAGGGTTTTTTCTCAGGATTTTGTTTATATATGTCTCTCCCTAGCCTGGCTTTTGGGGGAGGGAGAAATGCACAAGAAGAGCTAAAGGATCTTGATACATATGATAACTTGTTATTATTTGTAAATGAAAAAAATGAGGTGCTCACCTTGGCCTAATGTCCAAGGTATGTTTAACCAAAGGACAGATCAGCTGACAATCAAAGTTCTTGTACAATAAAGAGGGAACATCAATCACTGTTTCATTCATGTGCTGKTTTTTTTTTTTCTTTTTTTCTCCCCTGGCCCAGTAGAACTGTGTTGGCATGAAATCTAATCTGCCCATCAAAGCCAATCCTATCACAAGGCCACTCCTTTCATCACTGCTGTGAGGCTGGGTTACATCAGACAAGGTGAAATTGCTGAAGTCTATCCACCACTACCCAGAGGTCATGTTCCAGATGGGCATGTAGTTTGATTTGCCTCCCTGCCCTCCCTTCCCTGTGGCAGCATCCTCTTCTCTCRAGCCAGGGAGCAGATTTGCAGGCTTTGCCCCTACTAGCAGAAAATGGGATGGCTGGGTTATGTTGTGAACCCAGTCAGGAAGCAGTTCACCTCCTGCCTTTTAATGTGGTTGGTTGAAGATACCTACTGTATGCTCTGCTGGTTTCCATTAGACCCAGGCAGGAGCTGCTTTAGGTTTCTCGCCCCCTTGGAGCTCTCTCCAGAAGTCATGCCATATCCCAGGGACTGCTGTGGAATAGCTGTTGTGGATGCCACAGCCATGGAAATGACACAGGGTAGAACAGAGACAGTTTAGAAAAAGCTGCTAAATTTCAGTTTTCCAGGTCCATCAACTTCCAAATTCCCTTTCAGGAGGGAATGTGTTACTATTTTCTTTCCAATAAGATTTTTGTTGTCTTTCCCTTTTCTCTACAATGGCAGAAGTAAAATGTGTTACGCAGTTGGAAAGAGAATTTGCTGTGTCCAGTGTCCTCCTGAAGAGAGACATAACTAGACACATAGAAGTGCCTATAGAATTGCACTGAACATAGGACAAATATAGTTTTACAAATTGACATCATTATTACTACTACACCATATTTGTATTTCATGCATTATTTGCAAAATGCAGCCTATTCCTATTTGAGATAGGTTACAGTTGATACGCGTTCTGTGTTGGTGTCTGATTTGTAGTGTACTGAAACTGGAGTGTCCTTTGACTGAACTTGAGGCATGCAGGCGAAGGAGAATAAACACAGGAGTAAATTGTAACCTGGTTTTGTTGACTTATTCCAGCATTATTTGTGCATCTGATTCTGTGTCAAGTTTTGGGATTGTACGCTCTGTGTTACACTTACTGGTGATTTTTACCTGCCATAATCACAATTCCATGGTCTCCTTCAGGAATGATGCCTGTAAACTGTTGTAAATGTATGTCTGAAAATGTAAGCACGAGGATTCAAGGAGAGATTCATGGTAGTTAAACTGTCTGACAAGCAGCTCTTGAAGACTACCAGACATTCAGGATTCTCTTCTGCTGCTGAAGTGGGGCAGTAGGTTCAGAAATGAGGAACAAGTCTGAATGGGAACTTGAAGACGGTGATGAACCCAAATGAAAACTCCATAACTAAAACAATTTATAGTGAAATTCCCAATGTCGTAAATGAAAGGACATGTGCAAAGAAGTCACATTATTTTTGCCTCAAAGAATAGGACAACTTAATTAAGTTTGAGCCCTGTCTCTTTCCTTAGCTCTGCCTATTTCTCTTCTGCTGTGCTGGTTCTCGTGGCAATGGAGTCATTCCAGCCATGCGCCCATCACTTTTCCCCCTGACTCTGCCTACCTAAGGTCCTGGCGCTGGGGATGTGCTTTGACTACTGTGGAGTATCAGTTCAATGGACTTCTGCAGCTTTGTCAAAATGGCGACATTGTGCAGAATACCAGTCTAACTGGACAGAACTGGGCTGGATGGCCTTTGGAGAATGGGGTTTCTTTCATTTCTCTGAGAATTTGCTTGGTTTGTCTGTGTGAAGTTTTCTAAACCTTCACAATGACAGTTGTGACCATATATTGGAGAATTTAAGCAGTGTTTTTGCAATGACTTGCAATCTTTAGTACTTGAGTCTGTGGGAAGGAAGAGAGAAAGAGCTGTACTGTGTCATCCCAGAAGTGCAAGTAGTCCTCTAACTTGGGTCTGATTTGGATCATAGCAGCTGTGCAAGGAGAAATCTATAACACAGCAAGAATACGATACTTCCCTTGATTATACCTTCCTAGCCTGCAGTAGTCTGCAACTGAGAAACTTTTTGAACCAGAGATTTGTTCTTCTTTTCCCCTCTCTGAGATCAGTGGCAGCTGTGGGCACTCAGTAATCTCTGAAGCCCAGACTACTATATTTAAGTGTCTAAATATAGACGTAGAGGCCTATGAGCCTGTGGGTACCATTGAAGTGGACTGGAAATTTCCCATTTGCCTTTCTGGGGATTGGATCAGGCCCTATTTCAGGTAACCAGCTTGAAAAAAATAAAATTGGATTAAGTGGCTTGTGCAAGATGGTTGAACAAATGGGACAAATGGCTGGCAAGGCTCAGGAGCTCTGGATGCCATTCCTGTGCTCCGACTGCCGAATTAAATTCGTTCTCGTATAGAAAGAGCTCATGCTGGTAAGCATGCAGTAGAGGTGCAAAGGCATCTTAATTGTGTCTTCTGAGAGTACAGTGCTGCAGTGGTATTTCTTGCTTGCTGTTCTTTACAGCAACGTCTAGAGAGAGCAGGAGCTCACACCACGCTTTAGTATGACTTCTGCTTGGTTAACAGAATGATTGAGACAGAACATCCATCTGTTGGTCCAGAAAGGATTAATGATTTTCAGTCCTCCTGTTCATCCTGAAGTGTACGTGTGTATCTAGTTATATAATTTAGTACCTCTATTTCAAATAAAGGCATTTAGAGAGGGGGAAGGCACAGAATCATCAGAATTTGCTGTAGCGGGAAGTAGGTATAATTTGGGGGTTTATCCCATACAGGCTACCGCTACTAAACTCATCGCAGGGAGATGAGCCAGCCCAGCAGTGAGCTGTGCTGCAAGTATGCGCTGAGGCCCAGATCCCTTTCCCTTTGAAGGCAGGGAGAGTTAAACCGTTGACTTCATTGCAGTTGGGTTAAGCCTGTAAATAGTTCATAACACTTGCATATTATTAGTTACTCTCATGGCCAGATCTAAGCATACTTGATCTCTGGAGGAATTTGACTTTGCGTACAGTCAGACATTCCTCATTTCTCATTAGTTAGGTAAACACATGTGCAGAGAAGTTGGGTTTGTTGTCTTAACCCAGTTGCTTCTTCCTGAGAGGGTGATGAATGCTCTTTCAGAAACTGGGTGAAATACAGCATTTCTGAAAAGAAATCTATAGTTTGTCTTGCAACGAACTATGGCTGTGACAGCTGAGCAGGGAAGGCTCAGGCCCTGCATAGGTTGAAGTCTTTTATGACGTGGGGCCGTTGGCATCTGCTCTGCATGTCACAGAACATAAGGACAGCAAGTGGGTGGTTCAACAGCTGGGATGGGAATGGGGGAGAATGGCAGTGAGCTGTCATGTGATGGCTGTAGCAAAGGGAATGAGAGGCTTTGGAATACTGTCTGTAATTTAGCATGATTTGCTTTGTAGTATATTAAGCTTACGTAAACTCCATCTCTCTCACTTTTTCTTCATCTTCTATTCCCCAGTACAATTGCATGCTCGTCCTTTCACAATCACACACAAAGAGAGACTTCGCTGTGGATTTATCATCAAGAAAAGCAATCAGCAGGTGCATTTGGCACATCACATGCAAATGAGTGGGCTGCAATACTAGTGCTGGAGTAGCAGCCAAAAGGTGGGAAGCTGGATGCACACAAAAGGAGTATATCAAGGTCTGAGGTACTTGTACACTCCTTTCCTCAGATGTCATGGTGAATGATCACAAGACTCAGCGTTGGGTGGTCCAGCATGGTCCTGAAGTGGGAGATGGCTTAACGCACTGGAACGGTCATCCTGCCATGACGTGATGGGAGCATGGCTTGGATAAGCAGACTTGAGACCTTCTTAGTATTGCTGTTAATGTTTGCAGTTGGGTTTTATCACTCATTAAGTTAGCCTGTTTTGATCTTCATTTCAACAAGGCCAAGTTGCTATATCTGAATCATATGCAATGCACTTATAGTTCATGTTCCTCTTCTAAGAACTGAATGAGTTGCATCTTGTCTGGTTGATATCTCTGGGCAAATTCCATGCAGAAGGCATTGGGCAGCCACACCCAGGGCCAGAATTTTCTCAAAAACACCAGGGGTTGGTTTTTTCCAATGCTATACATGCAAATGCAAAATACAAAGCTAGCCATTTTTATTTGCAGTTTCCAAGTTCAAAGGCTTGGACCTGGACATGTGGGTAGGAAATCAGTCTAAAATTAGACTTACCTAACCTGACCTTGCAATTAAGCTCGATATCTAAGCATCCGTGGGAATGATCCCCAGGCCTGAAGTTATTGCCTGTTGTGAGCTGGGCTGTTTCCCTGTCTGAGGGTAGTACTGTATTGTTCTCCTAAGGGCTGCGTGAGTCACATCTTATATGAGTTGTTTTATCACTCTAATTAGTCTACATATTGAGGGGAAAAAGAAGGGTGTACAAAAGGACAAATGCAAAACATATTAGGAGTCCCTGTAAACTTGTGAGGCTCTCCATATGATTTTCTAGTTGAGAAATAAAACACTTCTAATTTCTTTCATCTAGACTACAACAGTGAAATGTCTCTTCCATATGTCAGTGGTATAATCTACATAACGAACAAAACTTCACAGATGGACTGGCTGATGCAATGGATATTCTTTTCATAAATTGCCTCTCACTTTTATCATTTTCTTTGGTTTCCCACAAGACGGGCTGGATATTGACAATTACTGAGCTATTACTTCCTATGTTGCATAACTTATAAAAGTGCTATAATTCAGTGAGGTGAGATTTTGTTCCAGAATAATCAGTGCCACAGAATAGCTAGAGGAAAAGAAGACAGACGTTAAAAAGAGAGGACATCACCCCCCCCGATCCCACCCCCCTACCCCCCCACCCCCAAAAAAAAAACCCAAACCAAAAACCGCTTTAGAATGTGTGTGCCCTTTTAAAAACAAATAAACAAACAAACCCCACTCTGATTTCATACTTTACTTTTTGACCAATGTCATTAAATTAATGGTTTTTTTTTCTCCCCACAATTTATGCAATGATACAGCTCCTCTGACTGTCTTGGAACTTGTTTGTGCCCTTGGCTTCTAAAGTTTTTAAAACTTGTTTTAGGTTTTATTACAAATGCTTTTTTTAAACTAAAGGCCTTTTAGGAATGCAGGAAAATATTTGTTTTGAAGTCCTGCTTTCACCTTCGTTGCTTTCCTTGGCCAAAGCTTACCACTTATTCAAATTCACAAAGTTCTAGGACTTCAGATTTTATTTCCGCAGCCCTACTTGGTAGGTTAGAGATCAAATCCTTTCTGGATCCTCTCTCAGTCTTTCTCCAAAGATGGTTGGTGGTGACGTGGTTTTAAACTCTGGTTCAATCTAGCCTCCCAATTATTGCTGGATCAGAGAGGTAAAGTCAGAGAGGTTGAATTTACTATGACCATGTGTCCAGGACTTGGAAAAGCTTTGTGGAAAACAAAAGTCTAGTTTGTATGAAAGAGGGCATTTTCTTTTGCTGCGTTATTGGGAAGCGTCATCCCAGCCAAGAACCTGGAAGACATTAAGGTAGATGTGATTGTCACAAACATTGAGGTTTTTAATTTTTTTAATGGACCAGCTGCACTTTCAGAGACTATGAGGTGGAACTGCAACCCACAAGTAGGTATGAAGGTGACATTTTGGTTATCCAGGAACAACAGTAATGTGCAAGAGTTCTCAGTTCTCATTAGGTATGTGTATGGGGAGAATATAAAATTTTATGTAGTGATGGTTTCCAATAAAAGGAAAGATATCTCACTCTTGGAGTGAAACTCAGACATTCACCCGTCCAAAGAGTTTGCCTAAGGCCTCCCCAAACTCACACTCTCCTTTTTTGTCTTTCATAGTTGCCTGATTGCTGGGTCTCCAGCATTTATTCTGTCTCGCAGAGTATGTCTGCCGTCCAACTGAAGGTGTGATTGCTCCACCTCATGTACCCGTACCAATAGCAGTGTAACAGCACTGGCAGATGCTTAGTTGCCAAATACATTCGCAAAGTCTTGGGCAAGCATACTGAGCCTGAGCTGAAACTCCCGCTGCTGTCGGCCATACTTCTGTGCTAACTAGATCAGATATCGATAACACTACCTTGGGCATGTCTAAAAGACCGGTGCTAGTACTTTCAATTGCACTGTAAATGCATTTTCAGAAGTTCTGCAGCTCAGATCAAAGCTGTGCTGCTTCGAGTAATAGGCAAGTATGGAAAATGTGTGGTCCTTTCCCCAAAGATCGTATGCGTCCTCCCAGAGAGGTGTTTTTTATTGATTCGGATGAAATGCCAGTGCCTCAGCTTTAAGCTGAAGCCTTTCATAGGGGGTTCCATTCCATCTTTAGACTCTTTTCAGGTGTTGCACTAGATCATATCTCCCCTCCTGCCCACTTGCCTGGGACCGTGACCTCTGAATGCCTTCCTCTCTATTTTAGGCATATTGTCCTGATGCTTTTTAACAGTGAGCTTGCAGTCTGTGCTTTACAGGGTGAACCGAAAAAAGAGGCTGGTTGAGACAGCTTGCTCAGGCAGCTTGGCTCACAGGCAGCTGGGGTTGAGCTAGGAATTGAGTCCACGTCTCTTGAATCCCAATGGAAGTTCTCTCTCTACTTCTAGAGGAAGGTAGAGAACTGCATGATCTTCCAGAAGAACAACATTCTGCTGAAACTGTAGTTCAAACCCAACTTTTTAAACCTGGGTGCCAGAAGTGAGATGCATCCATTTATATTTTGTCATATTAAGGAGTGCCACTTTCAGAAGTGATATCTGTCCTCAGCTTCCAGAGTTGCACCTACCCACTCCCTCTGCAAACCACGCGCTCTATTTTGAAGCCTAGTAGACATACTGTGCCTATACAGCTCATGGGGATTTGTAAATTTGGAGCCAAACTGCGGTCTCTCAGGGCCACTGATACCTTCTTGAGCTTGGAAAAAATGTCATTAATGTCAAATGTAATCACATGCTTCAGGCAGCATTTTTTGATCAATTTGAGATTTCCTTGGGGAAGGGAAGAGAACGGAGCCCATCCGTTCCTGGTCCCATCTCAGATAATCCATGGCAGAGGGAGGGAAGTGAGCTCCTGATTTATTATTGGCAATACGTAACATGATGCAACTGCTACACAATGGAAGATGAGGTTGCATTTGTAGACTGAATGATTCCTAGTTGAATATCCATTCAGTTTTGTCCTTTTCTGCTCATTCATCACTGGTACACAGACCATAATTTCCTCTAGCATATTTTAATTCCAGGTTAGCAATTGATTTGTTAAGAGCTGTTAATCTTTGGGATCTTATTCACCTTTCTGGGCTCACTGAATGCATAATAAAAACTCAATATCCAGATTATCTCAGTTAACTGAAATTTGTTAGAGAATACACATAATATTGTTATTGTCTCCTTGACTGGATGAGTGTGTAAGCATTTCCAAAGTAAATGCAAATGTGCTTTCCATGAGCATTTCTGCCAGTAAAATCTGATCTTTCCAAAGGTCGTGGCAAGCTAGCACAAAAGACGTGCGAGCATGGAAGGAGCAAATCTATATAAATATTCAAATGAACATTCACATTGTTAACTCTTCATTTCGCTTTCCTGGATTTCTGCATTTCTTTTGATCGGAAAGGCATTTAGTCTGTGCAAAACCTCTGGTTTAGATGCCCATTATAGTCTGCCTTTACCCTTGCACGCTTTCATGGAGACAGCTGACTTGGGCGAGTCATACTGACACAGTAGGTCATCCCACTTAGTGCTGCATTTCTACTTCTAGCATGCTTTCCTGGGGACACTGAATGGAAGGAGTATCTCCTGCAATCACAATGTTGTTAAGATTGGCAGGGACCTCTGAAGATCATCTAGTCCAGTTCTACCCCCGCAAGCAAGGATGGCTGAAGCAGGTTCCTCAGGGCCATGTTGAATGTCTCCAAAGATGGAGACTCCACAACCTCTCAGGGCAACTTGTTCCATTGTTCAAACAACCCTCACAGTAAAGCAACTTTTTCTTGTGTTTAAATGGAGTTTCCTGTATTTCAGTGTACCCATTGCCCCTTGTGCGTTCACTGGATACCTCTGAGGAGATTCTGACTTTGTCTTCTTTTCTCCTCCTATCAGGTATTTATCCACTAAGCTCTGTATCCCTGCAGTTATGCAATTTCCTAAGCACTTTACCATTCATTTAAAAATAGGATATTTTGCTTTCTCAGTCAGAGGGCCATTTAACATTTTTACTCTAAAGGCACAGGAACCAGGAGGAAGGTGGGGTTTGGATTAGAGCCCTGTGCTCTCCCCTGCAAAACACGCTGCCTCCCACGCTGACAGCTCTCCTCTGTGTGCAGATATGCATACCTATGGCACCGTGTTGTTATCACACCATAATATTAAGCAAATAGCTTTTGTTCTACTTTCCCTCACGCTGAGGATTTGGTACACATGGGCATGTCACCTGGTGTGGGAGAGAGAAAGGTGCATTTGCTTTTGTAGCTCATGCTGAGACACTAGTCTCATTTACCCCCTCTCCTTTTTGTCTTCTTCACGTCCCCTGCCTTATTATAACTCGGCTAGGGACAGAGAAAATGTTGGCTTCCCTGGTTGGTTAGTGCAGTGGCAACTCTCTTTCTTTTTTCTTTTTTTTTTTAAAAAAATTAGTCCTAATTAAGGAGTTGTCCTCATGATTTGTGGTTTTGTATACTGGAAAGCAGGCCAAGGCTGTCTGATTTCATTTCTGTAAAAGAATGTAACTCCAGTTCCTTGCCAGTTTATACCATTCCCCATGCCGGGCAGTAGATAATTTCTCATGGTCCCAAAGCTTTCAACAATACTCCATTATGTTTCATGACTCATAAATGGGCTGGTGCCCATGGAAAGCCATGTGTCTCAGTGCAGGCAGTACAGCTCCCCGCAGTATGTTTGAACTGATTTCATAGCCTCCAGACCTAGCATGGTTTATTATTTTCATGACTTGCTCACTGTTCTCATTGTTGCTAAGACCATATTGCATCAGTAGCAGGAATAAAATTAAAGGCCCTGATGCGTTTCGATGCGAAATTAAAAGCACGATATGCAGAGCTTCAAATGAATGCAGAAGGAAACAAGATCAAACAAAAGACTGAACTAAAGTTCAGATCTAATAGCTCTTTGAGATAAGCAGCTCATATAAACTGCAGAGACAGCTGATAAATAAGACGATATTATCTGGACTGATATAGCTGCGGTGATTATTGCTGGCTTACCTGTGCACTCAGGGCTCTGCTGATGAATGTTGCACACGTCCTCTCTTAAATCAGAATAAACTGAAGGATTAGAAAGAGATGATATATAATCTTGAGTCTGCTCCTGCAACCTTTATTCAACAGAGCCGAATCAATGAAGCCAACTGTTCCTTGCATAATTATCATCACTTGCTTCTTTCAGCCTGCTAAGTACTGTGCAAACACATGTGAAGCCACAATCCAGACCTCTACACCTGAGTAAAGGTTGGGAGATTACCATGTTGTGTTTATGGCCCGATCCTGCTTTTATTAACGTCCATGGAAAAACTGCTGGTTGGCTTCTTTCCTCAGGATTTTTTAATCCTATTGTGATTTCCTGGGGTTTTGATTCAGTTGGCGTGATCTCAGCAGCCTTGTGATATGGGGAGGGCTGTTCCAGAGGGGCTATTTTGGAATGGAAGCCAAAAGGGGATCAGTTTAGGAGGGCTGAATGGAGTGGTTTTGTCTGCTGTTGTAAAGCTGTTTTGTAATAYTCAGATAACTTATTGAAACTGCTGCCAGGTACTGTTGCAAGCATATGACTGTGGAAATAGCTGCTTGAGTAATAAGAACAATAGAATTTGAAAAAAAAAAGATTTATATTATTTCTCTCTCTCTCTCTCTTTTTTTTTTTTTTTTTTTTTTTTTTTTTTTTTTTTAGCTTAGGTAATAAAAACAAATAAGTCAGTATTGCTTTATTTGCCTAGTTAGATTTGCTTTCAGAGTCTTATATTCCAGGCTAAGACAACATTTAGGTTGTAATACTATAGATTGAAGACTTATTTTTTAAAAATAATCCCTTTCCTTCACATTTTTGTTCCTCTCTGTCTCTAATGGAACCATTTATTCAGTCTTAGATATTTGAATTTTAAAAAAATTGCTCTCAGATTTAGCCCCAAAAGAGCACACATGAAGTATTTTAAAATTCACGTTCTTATTGAAGTTGCTCTTCGTTACATAATTTCCCATTTGCTATTTCTTTCTTTTTCTGATTTAGCTAGTTATCGAGTCTTTAATGTACATATTTATTTGAGAGGGCTGAATATATTTGGTCTAGTGAAAGAAAAGTATGTTCTATAAACAGATCTGTTCCTTCAGCAGAGCTTCATCTGTTTAGTTATTTTTTTGGAAGGAGTTGCAGCAGTAACATTGGAAATGTGCTTGGTTGCTTCAAACAATCACTGGGCATTTGTACAGAAAACAGAGATTCAAGTCAGGAAGCTTTAAGAAGTAAAGCATGTGTGGATCTGTTGTGATGCCTAATGATTCATTTAGTGCGCTGTGGTTAATGATTATAATGACTATATGTGGTAATCCTGCTACCACCCTCACCTCCCCCTTCCTCTCTCACCCCTTTTCCCCCTGAAATAGGCAAGCAAATAAAAATCCAGCAGCAGACAGTATCAAACGCGGCGTTAGGCAGACTTGGCTGGCAGCAGGTATGTGCGTTTACCACCCTCGGCAAGATTCAGAATCGATTCGGGAGTCCAGGTTTCCTGCAGCCTGGTCCGTGCTTGTGGCTCCCATCGATTTTCCGCAAGCTGCAACAGGGAAAATTCCCTGCTGTGGACCAAGGTCGATGACTGCAAACTACGGAGGATGCAGTCCCTGGCTGTAATTAAAAGTGCCTTCCTATTAGTTCATGTAGCTGGAGCCAAAGGACCTGGATTCCTTCTCTGATGCTGAGGGAGGCAGGAGCAKTAATTAATTAGCTAGATGAGCTTTTCCATTGTGCAGTCTGGTCCCATGACCCTAGACAGGTTTCATTGCGAAGCAAAGGGAAGATTTATTTATTAAAGCTTAAGGCAAAGGTACAGATAGATAGGTAAAAGTTTTGGAAACAACCTAAAATCCTTGTAGTGTGTAGCAGCCTGGGGAACTGTTTACCCAATTTTCATGAAGAATGCCCTCCTTCCATCCCACCTCTGACCAACTCTAGACTAGCCACCTGCCTAGACATGCTCCTTGGGGATTTTTCTCTCAATTCAAATGCAAATGCTATGCTGATAGCTTGCTCAGGAGGTTGGCAGCTAAAGTTACTCCGGGTGCAGTTACATGAATGTTTTCCCCAGCAGCAGAGGCAATTTGGAAGTTTTGCCCCCACCTTTGGCCACTTGCTTTTGGCACTGTACCACACAGTTCATTGCCCCCTCAGTTGTGCTGAGGCAGCTCTTTGTGGAGACATGAAATGATCCAAAATTAAAAAAACCAACCCAACTGCTATCCGAAAGAAGTTTTCCTGACCCAGTTTACCACATAACCCCACAACCAGTTGCATCAGCACAAGCAAACAGGAGGTAAATTGAGGTGTAGGGATGGGAATAGGAGACCTGGGTCAGGCAGGAAAGTGGGAACTTCTCACACTATTTTTTCCTGGAAAAGTGGTTGTGTAATTCCATCTTCAGGTTGTGGTCATACAGTACCAGACCTGTGCACCCAGAGGTAGTAAAYTGATGTAGGTCAGGGATGGGAATGCAGTTGCCCTCCCATTGACCACAAGATGCAGAATGCGTTCTGGCTTTGCCGTTTTATTTCAGCTTTATGCTGGTGGCAGGAGGATGGAGAATACTTGATCCAGCATAAAGTTAGAGTGGTGCAGGCAGGTGATATTTGATCTGGCATAAAGCCTGCTGGTACAAAGTTGACATGTTGAAACGTTTTGAACAAATTTGAACCAGCAGAGCACTCACACGGAAGAGTGAACAGCACACTTCTACCTGTGCCGCATTTTGCCCCATGTGGCTGCGGCTTTTTTGGTCAGGATACAAACTGGACTCAGTGTATTGTCAAACCATGGCATGGAGGTCTCGCTCTTCTTCCCCTGTCAGAGCTCTTTGCAGGAAGCTGCTGAGCTCCTGAGTGAGGTATTTCCTTCCTGCCTTCATGGTCCCCAGGTATCCTTAGCACTGTTTGAAGTTAGTGCTGTTCCATGCCTCTTGTGTCATCAAAAACATTAATTAAGAGCATGGACACTTTGCTGTACCCTGTTGGCTTCTCACAGAGACTGTACAAGACCTTTAGATGTGCCATCGAAACAGCAAGCAGACTGGCAAACAAGGTGCTTGTTTGGACACAAGCTTTTGGGACAAATCTGCCCCATTTCCTGCTGTCAGGGTTTGGGATTCCTGAGATCCCAGAGGGAATGGGAAAAGCAAGCTATCTCCCCAAAGGTTGAGGAAGGTGAAAGATGCGGCTGTTGTTTCCGTCACTGAGGTAAAGTTCAGAGGCAGGAGGTAGACTGAAAACAGGAGTGTTTGCTGCAGATAATGTGGAGTTAATGCTCTTGACCAGTGGCTTGTGTGGAAGCGGTTTATTCATTTATCCAAAACACAGGCTTTGCAACCTCTTCTTTGAAAACTGTTCCAGAAAGTCTGGTTGCTTCTGATGTTTCACTCTATGCTGTAGTTCCTGGCCTAGCTTCTAGCTGGCAGATGTGGACAAAAGCTGCCTCTTGGCAGGAAAGGAAGGTTTGGTTCTGATGTCCATCAGGACCAGAGCCTCTCCCATGAGGCTGCTGCGGAGGAGATGCAGAGCTGAGGGTGGCCAGACAGTAGCTGTTAGAGAGCAATTACTGTCATGGATCAGATTTGCTAATGTAATGAGTTAATGCCTAAATAAAATTAGTTAGAACCTAGTTAAAACAGCRCGCTGTGTCTGAGGAGTGATATAAGCTGATGCCTTCAGATACGCATTGAAAACTGATTTCTGTCTGAAGGATATGAAAATGTGAGCTGCTGGCTGAGTACAAGATACTGAGTTATTGAATAAACGTCAAAATCAGTGAAAATACAGGTCCAGATATTGAAATAGTCTGTGGTGCACATCTGGGAGGATTATTTTTGAGCACAAGGGCTGTAGGTCTGAACACATAACGAGGAGATATGTGCAAAAGGTTAATTAGGTGCATTTTCCTGAGTGGTACCTGGTATATACCCATAGTCCCAGTGCTTGAATAGGCAAGTCTGCTGTGTCAGTATGAGCATTAGGCCTGGCAAAGTATTTTTAATGACGATTATTTGGACATGCAAGTCAACACACAATGACTTTTGTTTCCCTTTTCCTCTACTTTTTTTATGATTAGCTAAAGGTACCTAGAGGATGCTTTGTTCCACTATAGCTCCCTTCACCTCATTCAAACAAACTTAATATGCTTTTCTGGACAGCAACCAAGTTTATATTTGTGCCAGCATCCCAAGCTTGTGCTGACTTGTACCATTGTGGCAATAACTGCTAATGAGTGCAAATGTGTTCCTGGAAAACCCTTGATGCTGGAGARGCATCTCTGGCTGGAACGATGCTCCTGGCTATGAAATAGCTGAACACCTGTTCCTTGCTCAGTGCAAAAAATAAAATAAAAACACAAAAGACCCTCAGGAGCTCTGCTCCTTTTTTAATTTCCGAGTGCCCCCTGACTGCAAGGCCTGCTGTTGAAACTCAGAAGATTTCTTTTTTTTTATGCCAGTCTCGCAAAAATTGCCACATTCCTTTATCGGCTCAGAAACAAACCCCGCTCTTCTGTTCTTGCGTGCAAGGGACTGTCATGATACAACAGATGGAATCGAGGGTTGACCATCAAGAAACAATTCCTGCAAAACCCAGAAGGCGGTGGGAGGAGGAGTGATATTTGGAAGGCTGTTTGGCTTGGTGACATGAGGGTTTTTATGTTCTAATGCTGACCTATAATTGCGTGAGTCCTGCCTAATCAAAACTAAGAACTGGGCTATATTTATTGCTTAAATATATTTGTTACTTGCTTGTAGTAGGCTTTTTTCTGCAAAGTTTTTCATCACTGCTGCCACCAATGGTGCTGTCTGTGCTGGTAGATGTATTCATGCAGGAGGGCTGGAGGTCATGTTTTTTCTATCAGGTCTCACAGTTCCTTCTTTGAACAGATTTCTTCCTTTTCTGGGCCAATGCGCTGACCTGACCAAGTAATTCAGAAATTGATTTAAAGCAGTGTGGTCCTGTCATGTGATTTTGCTTCATTCCGTTTGTCCCTGTAGTTACGTTGAAATATCAAGTCACCATAAGCCAATATTGACTGAAGAGTGCTCTGAGGATGAGTTCAGCTGTAGTAGCTATTCCCAGGTGCTGTTAGTATTAATGGGGACAAAACTGACCTGAGAGTCCACTCAGGTGCATGGATTGATGTAGTCAAACTCATTCTGATTTTGGTGTGGCAACATTTATTAGGGGAGCTTAGACATTTCACAACAGGGAGATGCTTCAAAAAAAACTGAAGATGCCTCAAACAGTTGGAAGTATCTCATCTGTATAGTGCTTTGCTTGGTGCAACCTGCCTGGTCTTCCCGGGCACACAATGATGGGGCTGGTGGTGGCCGATAGCAAAGGCACATCTCCTGTGTCATCCCAGAAATTGGGTACAGGAGGCTGATTAGAAATGGCTTGAGGATTACCTGCAAAGGAGGAGGATTTGGATTGGATATGCGCTAACCAGGCAGCGTTCCCAGGTTGAATCCCTGCACTATGTTACTGCCCCAGGCTTTCCTCCAACCGATGTTCCTTCTCCATTGCCACGGTGATGGCTACTGAAGACTATGGAGGGGCAGACATATGGTACGGCCAACCTACCCTGCTCCTCACCACAGAATTCAGCTGCCACCATCAGGCGTAAAGCCCCATCTCTAGTCCCACTGAGGCTATGGGGCTCTGTTCAGCTTTATGGAAGCTGGATCTGAGGAGGAAGAGAATGGGTATAAGGGGAAAAAAAATACCCTGAATAGCTTTATCATCATCTTTAAAAACAAACAAACAAACAACTCCCAAACAAAAAAAAAAAMCCAACCATGGAGTCAGGCTGTCAGCTAGTATAAACTGGGCTCACTCCTAACAACTGAGGAGCTGGCCTGTATACACGCAAACTCACAGTTGGCTCTTCCTTTCTGCATTAATTTTGCCATCTGTGTGGTGATTTTTTTTTTTTTAAACAGTACACAAGTCGCATCACCTTCAGCTTTGGAGGTGTTACTGATGCACCAAAATGGACTTTCATCCCTACCTGAATCTTGAAGGGGATGAAGATCAAAGGCTCTCATTGTCTCTAGATTCATTTGGCTGCTATCATCCATCTTGGGGATCCGTAACTCCTCCAGGGCTGGGAACAAACAGTTCTTGACTGTTTTTGAAATCTGTCTACCAGGCACTTCATCATTTTGACTTTATGATACATGTGTTTACAGAAACATATAGAACCATTTTAATAGCTTCAAGCTGTTCTAGGTTGACCTACCCTAGTAGGTGCTGGCAAAATCTGAACCTATTACTTCATTAGCTGCTGTTCATGAGACCTGGATGGGTCAGAGGGCTGGAAATGAAAAATATTTTTTTCCTTTCTTGGGTACTGGTGTGAATTTGAATACAGGACAGTCTGAATATCAGCAGATTATATGAGATGAGTTTAAGGTGTTTCAGTTCAATTTCTAGGAAGCTGAAGAATCATATCAATTAGCTGCCTTTACCTTTTTCAGCTGTGTGGAGTGGTATATAGAATTTTCTTTCTCCTATTCTGTCTTTGCCAGAAACAGTTGATCAGAATGGTGTTAAACAAAAGAAAAAAGAAAAAGAGGGAGCAGCTGTTTCCACTGATTAGTAATGGGGTGGAAGGGAAGCAACAGTTCAGGATGTTTTCCCAGCCTGGAAAAGGTGCACAGTTTTGTTTTTTTGCAGCACTCTCCATTGTCAGAAAAATGTGTCTCCAAATGCAGCAGAGCGGGCAGGGGCAGGCACCGGGGGTGAGGCTGGGGCTGCCCCTCCGGACACCTCCTCCTGCCGAGGAAAGGCCTTTGCTGCGGGTGTTCGGTGGCCGTGGAGAGGGGGACAGTGACCCAGGTGACACCCCTCCATGCCCTGGTTCACAGTAGTAATTCAGCGGGAGTGTGGCTTATAGGGTCCCTGGTTTTTAATGAGGGAGGTCTTCTACTACTTGGACCTCAAAGCTAAGGACTGTTTTTGTACAGGGTCTGAACTGACACTTTCAATCTGGACTTCCACAGTCTGGCAGCCAAAGTCCCTGAACAAACTTTGCAAATAGACCGTCATTTCTGCATGAAACTAGATTGATGCAGCTACCTCTGAAGGAGATTTTGAGAGCAGCACTTGAGCACAAGCAGTCAATATTTGTACATTACAGCATTAAGCTGTTCTCAGTAGAAGAATAATTATCTAATAGTTAACACACTACAGCTTGGAAGTGGGAAGTCAAATACTTTTTGCCTGCTGTTACCTTAGTTACTCTGTCTAGGCATTGGGGATAAAATGAGAACCCCCTACAACAGACCTGTGGAGCTGTTGCAAGTGTTAATAAATGTTTGCAGAGCTCTTTAAAGTTCTCTGATTAAAGTAATTATGAACATGTGAAGTGTTAAAATCTTTTTGTAGACTTGGCAGCTGTGAAAAGGACTGGAATAGAAGAAGCTGGATCTCAATGTTGAGAAACTATTGAAAGCAGAATTTGAAAGAGAATGGTTATATGTTAAACTGTAACCATGAGAGATTTTATATATTTAAAGAAAGGCAGATCCTGTGATATTGACACAATATGCCAGGCTTTTTTCCACTCTGCCAAGCCAAACCACCCTATTTCCTGGGAGGCATTCTGAGAAATATACTCTTATCTTCTATGTAAGATGTGCTTTAATTATTATTACCCATTACAAACCGTCAGAAGTACAGATGTAGATATCTCCCATAGAAGCTATTCAAGAGACATTCAGGGGGAAGAGGAGTTCACAAATAGATCACATAATCTCAGAATTAGACCCAGAACACCCCTTCTCCTGCCCTCTTTTTTCTTTTTTTTTTTTTTTTAAATTTTTTTTTTTTTTTTTAAATTACAAGCTAGGCAGTGACTGTCTACCTCCCTGTGGATGTATAGTGCCCAAAGAGCCCCATTCTTGGCTTTTTGGCAGTGCTGTATTAAAAATGTTTCATAATAATAAAGCTTCCAGTGTTAATGGTAAGGCAAGAAGACTTGACGTTTCTAGACTATAACTGGCTTGCATCTTCCTCTGCAGTAGCCTAACAGAGACCCTGCGCCAAGTTGTAGCATCAGTTACACCCAGACAGTCTTCGGACTGTAAGGGACAGTAGACTGGGTGATGTAGCTCTAATATCACCAAACTGGAAAAAAATGAAGCCAGGCAGTTGATTTTTATAATACCATTTATATTCATTTTATTGAGAGACTAGATTTAATAAAACCTTAATGGTCTGTTTAGAAAAGTCCAAGCCAAGTCACAAACTTGTGAGGATGGGTGTGGGCAGAGACATTAACAGAACAAAGTGGCTGTCTGAGTCGGCCAAATAGACTTATGCAATTATATCTAAGAGTGGAGCTACCTACGTAAGTGAAAAATGAAGAGTATTTCTGTCACCCATGACTTGGTGCAGAAATCAAAGCGAGGATGCTCACTTACCATTACATGGAAGAAACCCCAAAGTCTGGCATGTTCCAAGAAGTTCAAATACACTCTGTCCTGACTGCTGGGAATTGAAGAAAAACATCTTAGGTGGTTTGCATGTCATGCCAGACAGACCTACCAACTGGAAACAGGACTACTCCCTGCCACGTGGAGAGGCAAATTGTCGGGGGAAAAAATCTGTAATCAAGGTATTTTGGAAGGTCTTTTTAGCCAGAATGATGGTGATATGAATGCTGTTGTTAAACTGGAGGGGACCTTAGGGAGACAAATCCCAAACATGAGGGACATACGGCTAAATACAGAGGAATCTTGGGCAACTCAGCCTTAACTCACGCTGCAAAAATACAGCCTGGAAAAAGGTGGTGTTACCCCTACTCATATGTTGCGACATAGGGTGTCCTTTCAAATCATAATAGTGTTATAGAAACACCATAAGAGCATTCTAGGGCTTTCCACAATGAACCTCTGCCCCGTGAACCTCACCTTACTGTAGAAGTCTCAATATTACTGTTACTTGTCTTTCATTGGTTCATTTCTGAAAATACGCCCTTTTCCATTGACTGCTGTTTTGGTACAAAAGCAATTAGTGATGTCTTTGTCTAAGTATCATGCAGATCAGGTTAATGACATGTAAAGAAGCCCATTGAGAGCTGCCTAAGGTTTGCTTGCACATATACTTCCATTGATTTACCAAACTGTGGTTTTATTCTTCTTTCCTTAAACTATTGTGAACATTCTTAAATATATGGAGAGTGGCTTGTAAGTTGTAGTTCTAGTCAGCTCCTTACTGACATCAGCTAATCAAGGAAGCTCAGTTGAAAAATATGGCACAAGAAGACTGAACTGAGTAATGAGATTCTAGATTGATTTATTTAAACAAATACATTTATTTAAATAAAAAGTGGATAAGGTATATAAGCATAAATGTTGATTATATATCAAATATCCTTAAATGCAAACACATCATCTCTAGGAAATACCCAAGATATACCATAAGGGAGGATAAGAAAGAATATATCCAAGACTTACTAGTCTGTGGAATTATCTTCTAAGGAAAGTAGGGAATTTCCCCATGATATTAAAATGAAATGAAAAAAAAAAAAATGCTGTGACATACTTGGGAGGAATACACATGCAGTGACAGATAGGTAAGTCAGAGATTCCTAAGATATCCATGGATATTTTCCATCATGAACAACTTTAGCCGGTAAAACAACTTCTAAGCTTGGATGAAGGCTGAAGTTTTGAAACTCGGAGTCTGTGGGGGTGTGATTCACCTGACCAAATACAGAGATCTCCATCTGTCCTCACTGTCTAGACTGCCGTTACAGTCAGCAAAGAGAAAACAGGCATTTCTAGGGCATGATCTGCCTTCTCCTAGAATAGTCATCTGGGATATGTCAGGCAACTGCTTGGAGACAAAAGTCCAAAGATGACTTAGCAGTATGGAAATTTGTGAGCCAGAAAATTGTATTCTGTAATTCAGAACTCAGTCCTGAAAACTAAGTTTTTTCAATACCTACACTGAGAGCCATAAAACATGAGGCTTCAGAAACACAAGCTGACCTGAACTGAAATCCGTGGCTGAGGACTTCATCAGAGGGTAGCTGTTCCCTGCAGGTCTAAGCTGCTTCCTGCACATTGACTGTGATGGGAGCCATGGTGCAGCTGGCCCTTCTCTCATACCATTTTGAAAAACCTCCTCCTGCAGGATAACTTGCTCTTCAGTGATCACTTTGCAGCTGATTTTTAATCATTCCTTTCCACAGAAAGTGTTATCCCAGCAATTATAGGTGAGTCTGTCAAAATCAGCCAGAGGAGGGCACTTTTGAGCTATGGGAGACCTGGCCAGTGGGGCGGAAGGTGCTGCTTGTCCCATTACTTTTATTTGCTGGACACTTTCTTAAAATCCTGCAGCAGTAGGCTTGGTTCAGTGTCTGTCCCCTGGCACAGGCGACGGTGGGCTCCTTTCCCTTTCAGACCTTTCATTCTGTTGGCTCACCAGTTGTGGTTATGTCTGTTAGGAGGTGACAAGAGCCAATGCTTTGTCTATGGAGGATGATGGACCTGTGCTGCAGAATTTGGGTGTGGATGAAGGCGCTGGTGCCTCACTTCCAGGCTCTGGGTGCCGGGAGCTTGTCCTGCAGGAGATGGCTGGGCTAGCTGATGTCCTGGGATCCTTCTGTGCTAGTGAACTAAACAGGGCACAAGCTTGAGGGCTGCCACACAACTGAGTGTTTCAGTGTTAGCACCCTGGTGGCAAGCTTATGGCCTGGGCCGGTTACTGCTCTGCCAGATGATGTCCAGGCATGTCTGGAGATAGCATGGCCAAAGACTGTTTTCAATAGGCAGTATTGCCAAAATGCAGTCTTTTGGTAAGAAAGAACATCTATCGCTGTGGACATGGGTGGTGCCGTGTCGCTCAGCCCCAGTGCCAGAAAGCAGATCCTGGCCTTTATAGATTAGCAATGTGGGGGTTGCCTTGATATCCATTAACTTGTGTTGGTTTGGAAGTGTGGGCCCTGTCACACTAAGTTCTTGGCTTCATTTTGGACACTCTTCCCTTGAAAAGGTTAGCCCACTAGACCGCATAGCAGCGAAGTTGGAGATCTGCTTAGCAGCCGTTCCTGCAGACAAGTATTTTCAGGAAAATATTTAAAACATTAGCAGTGGGGGGTGGGGTGGAAATCRCAGAGAAAGTAAAATCCGTACGTATTGTACATATGTTTGCTTTAAAGAGCGAGTGACCCCTGCTGAGTTTCTTGGCACTGAAAGCCAGGCCAATGAGGACATGACCAGATGGGTTCATTACCAAGGCATTTTCATTATCACCCCTCAGGGCCAGCTCCTCGTAGTCCTCCTGGTCGGAGCCTGGGAAGGAACACTCTGTTCCGAATCCACAGAGGTATGAGAACACAGGGGGAAGTGCTTGTTTCTGGGACATAAAAAGCCGTGGTGACTGATCATGCCGTACAAGTTCACGTGAGAAGCTGAAGACTAGTTTGCTGGTCCTACAGCCCGCCTCTCGCAGCCTATATATCTAAGTACACACAAGTTCAAATGTGCTATTAAGATCCAGTAAGTGCCAGTGGAAATCTGGCTCATCTCAGATGAGGCTCCCCTGGCATGACCCTATCAGTACATTAATTCCAGTGGAGCTCACTGGAACTTGTACAAAGACAACACGAGCAGACAGAACGTAAGCAAACTGAGTAAATCTTGGTTAATCCAACCTGAAGGAATTCCCTACTGAAAATGGACTAATGCCTTGAATTTGTTCTGACTTATCTTGCAATGTCAGTTCTCCGAAAGCAGCAAAATGATAATTGTCAACACTCAGACTCCTTTAAAAACTACATTTGCAGAAACAAAGACATCAAGTTAAACTRATAGTGCTTTAGTTCTTTCCCAGAGAATTGCTATGCATTATGGAGGCTGTTACCTTTCCCAAAAGTTGTCAGCTGCAAACACATACAGCAGTGTAAGGCTTTGCCTCCCTTGGTCAGGCTGTAAAGGCTACATTGGTGCAAAAGATTGGTTTCTTCAGCTAGTGGTGTTCTCACTTTTTTCCTCTAAGTGTGGGTATGTGATCCTGGATTTGTGGAGTAATTGCTGTAAAACTGGGGTGGATGAAGGTCCATAGGTGGGTTGAAGACCTGTTAATGATTTTGAGTTAGGATTTAGTGGAGTGGGTAACCCTTTTCTGTCTCAAGCAACCTCATACACTGTGGAGAACTTGTGTGCTAGACTTGGAAGTGTGCAGGGTGGAATTTCTATCACCTCTTTCCCTATTATCATTGTTTATGCATGAAGCCACCTGTCTTCTTGGTACCTTGCCATGGTGAAAAGAAGTTTCGTTCCATGTTCCCAAGAGAAGGAGAAGGCTGGTAAAAAAAATAAAGGCATTTTAACATTTATGAAGAAAAAGCAAATACATATTGCAACAGACCCGGAAGGGTCAGAATGGACTGAATGTTCCTAAACCTTTATGGTAATTTGCTCCAGTAATTTCCATCATAATTAAGAAGTTGATACTGAAGCCATTATTGCTATGAGTCAGGCTTGCAAGATCTGCTTCTACAGCACACGTAGCTGCAGGCTGCCCATATTCAGCATTTAAATGCTATTAATTTAGAAACTGTTACTAGAAATATGGCTGTTAAATGCAAGGTTTAGAGCAATACAGATATACAAAGCTGATAACAAACCCCAGCTGTGGCGAAATGAGGAAGTTTTATGCACACCTTAGGTCTCTGCAGCCACCTTTGCCCCCAGGAATATGTCAGAGTAATCCTGAGGGATTTTTTTAGGATGCTGTGTCCTGGCTGTTTCCCTCCTGCTGGCTCTGCCTTTCCTATGGTGTGGATGTGAGGGAGCAAATCAATGTTTAGCTTGGTGAAGGCAGATGTAGCAAAGGTCACCTCTTTCCCATGCTTATTATCTGTCCAAACCAGTGTTGCTATCTCCTCCCCACGTTGACTTCCATGAGGGCTGTTGGATACTGAGTGCTTCTGAAAAGCAAGCTGTGTTACTGAGGTGCCAAAATAGGGATGCAGATTTTACATGTTTTCCCTTTGAGTATCGTGGAGCTGTTATTAGGCAGATGGTTGATATGAACAGATTTCAGCCCTGGAATAGTTCACGAGTTGTCCCCTTGAAAATCTGCTAGTCATTGTTTCTGCTCCAAGATAAGATGACTGACTTTTTTTTTTAAGTGGGAGAATAGGAAATACTGAATAATGGGGAATCTGGTTCAACTGTCAGCTCCCTTTCTGACCCGCAGATTGAGTTACTGGTAAGAAGGATGGCAATTACCCTGTGAAACACCCATTAGAGTGAATGCTCACAAACAGCAGGATAACGGGGAGCATGGACATATCTGGAATTTGGGTAGCGCTCAATACGTGCAACATTGGATCATCCTTCTCTGCAAGACATTGCTTTGATTCCTCCTGCTCGGGACAGGTGTTTGCCAGATTTGTTGTGTGATGTGCACCACAGGGAGCAGTGAATCTCCCTGCCTTTGTGTGACTCCTTCTTTTCCAGAGTGGTTACCAGGAAAAGACTGAAAGAGCAGCATCGTGCTGATGCCTTCCAAAGCAACAGGATGTGTTTCACCAATCTTGCTAGCATGTAAGGGTCTGGCTTTCTGCTAAGTCATTTGATACTCTCTTTGAAAAGAATTCATCTTCTCAATTCATATTGAAAGGGGACAGAAAATGACTCAAGAAAAGGTCGGTCCTCTGCTCCTAATAATTAAGATCTACACCCAGTTGCTTTTGGAAAGCTATGGGAAGGTGCTATTCAGTCACTGTGTCAGATTTCTGGTGTAGAAGTGTCCGGTGAGGTGAAATGTCTGGGACGGATGTTCTGGCTACCATAAAGGACCAGGAATTGTGAGATCTAGCTTCTATTTTAGGTCTCTGAACATAAAATTAACTGGAAAAGTCTGTGATGCTTTTTTGCCTTGCATGCTATAGAAAGATGTAGTACGTGCAATGTGCTTTGAGTTCCTGTATCAACAATCTACATTGCAAACACTGTTAGGTGGGCACTTTCTGCAGTCATGTCAGACTTGACACCACTGGATCATTTTAGTACCAGCCAGATGCCATCGCAAGGCAAGTACTTCTGGTTATGAGCTGGGTCACATTTAAAAAAGAAACTTTAATAGTAACAGCATGGTACCTTTTGGATGTATCTGTGAGTGAGATTGCTTTGATAGGTCCTCTCTTGGGTCCTCTTCTTTGGTCAGCTACAACAGTTGGTTCTGCTTGCCCCTGGCAGCCTGTGCTATGAACACGGAAGCTCTGTGGATGCTTTTTGAATCATATCCCTGATGTCAATCGTATATGTACCCTAAAAGGTAACAAAATCTATTCCTACATCCACAGTGAATGAAGAATGTGCCCTGGACACAGCGTATGTTGATGCAAGTAGTACTCCTGCACTTCAGGATTTGCAGCCTCAGCACGTGCTGCCTGTGAGAGTGTTCCCTGCATGTTCATCCCTCACTGCACAGAGAATCTCAAATATCTTTTTGGATCGCTGGAGAAGAGCACAGACGTGTAATCATTTGCTCTGAGAGCAAACGCAAGATATTATAAAAAGCTTTTGCAGTATGACTCAGGAACAAGAATTACTGCGTGCTGTCTAGTAAGAATTCTAAAGCTCCTATAACTGAGGTTTTTTCCATTTTATGACTTACCAAAAGCCAAGGTTGACCTATTAGCCTGCATTATGGCTAAGGAGACAGCCACAGAATTATGCAGCAACACAGTTTAATATTAGTCTTGAAGCTAAGCCCAAGTAGAAGTTGACAGTACAATCTGAGTTAATGGTGACTATATAATAGGAAGAAATAACCYGAGAACACTTACTTTCACGGCTCTAGGTTGGTTCCTGGGGACATGAATGAACTGTAAATCCCAACTTTCCCTTCCTTTGGGTACAGAAACTCTAGGTGAAAATAAAACATCCAAATAATTGAGAAAGTCTTTCATGCAAGGATCTCAGATAACTCACAACTAGACTTGTGCTACTGATAAATTTTTCAGATTTTGCTTAGCTGATCTGAAAATTCAGAAGAAAAAGGTCTTGATTTTGAGTTAAGCAGGCAGGATAAAAAACCCCAAACTAACTGCAGAATTGAAATGAGTTCACTTCAGGTCAAACAAGAGATGTTGTTTAACCCAGATGTTGTACTTTGTTCAAACTTTAGAATGTTTCAAAAATGTACTGAAGTAATTTTTAAAAATTACCAATATGACTGATTTAGAAAATCTAAATGTTTTGATTTGTTTCTGTATTGTTTTCCCCTTTCAGATGTATGTTTTTCAATGGAAACAATTTGCTAGAATCAGTACACATCCAGCCAACCTACCGCTGCCTGTTTTGTTTTCCTTCAGCTGAAGGATTTTCCCCAGTTCTATCTCCAAACCTCTCCCCCAGGCAGTGGCAGAGACCCTCACCACCGTAGGCTGACGCTGGGCAGCTCTGAGAAGAGCACTTTCTTACCGTGGTACCAAGGGCTGGATAATCTCACTTGACTAAGACACATAAATGAAGACTGTGGAGAGCCATTGAGATTTAGAGGAATGAGCCCCAGAAATGGCTGGTTTGGGCAGGGCTGTACGGAGCAGCTTGTGGCCGCTGCTGTGGAGCCACTGCAGCAATGGGAGTTCTGGCTTACAGGAGCCACTAATGGAACAAAAAGTTCCCTCTGTCCCTGGCGTGGACTGAGATATGGCCGGGCGGTGAGCTATTGACCCAGTACAGGATGTCTGTGGGATGAGAGGGAGATTTTTTGGACAAGCACTTTGAGAAATTCTGCAGGAAAAAGTTCTGCAAACAACTGTATTTAATCTCGGTTTCTGCTCAGATGTGGATGCTCGTGGTTTGCAAAGTTTGTTCAAGAAGGGGTCAGTCGTGTAACTCCATCGTGATGGACACTGGAGGCGTCTTACTCCTTTACATAAAAAAGATTTGAACGGGGCAAAATAGCTATCTGCTGCCAGTGGAAGTGAACTCTGAGCATTGGCTAGCCTCAGCCTGTGGTAGGTTCAATAAAAATAAATGTGTGTATTTTATGCTCCCAGTAATAACCCAATTAGAGGCACTTTGAAAGGAGATAGTGCTTGATCTTTTTGTTGAAAAGTTGTCCAAAATGCAGAAACTAAGAGAAGAGAGAAAAGAACAAATTCTTTGGAGCTCACATCATTAATAATGTTTGGACTGAGCAAACAGACCTTGGTTCAATAGGTTCTGACTCTCCTTTATACCACTTACGGGAGGATTAGAGAAGTACAGCTAAGAAATTCTGTGCACACAAACTTTTTGAGTTCCTTTTTTTTCCCTTATCTTGCCACAACAGTATATAAAACATTTGTTAAAAGCCTGTGAAGCTATTAGGACCCCTCTGGCTAAATTACTATTGCAAAAAGAAGGCTTGCAGTATCAAGGGCTACCCCCATCTGTAAGGTCCTAACCTGGAGACACTGTTTATGCATTACTCACTCACACGGTTTTAAATTTTTAAATCTGTCTTTTCCATGTGTGCATATCTCCAAAAAGTTCATCCCTCGGGGAGGATCCAACTTACCCCAAACCTCTGAGTGTTAGCAGCTGAAGCTTCACTCTCCTGAACTGGGCCCACATGTACCAGCACTGAATGTGATTTATTAAAAAAATAACATCAAGGTAGTACTGCAGTATGAGAAATAATTATATAGTATAAGGAGAAGTATGGGATTAGGGTTGGGTAAGAAATTGTAGTAGTCATTGTTGAAAATCTTGGGGTAAGAAATGTGCTGAGAAGGATCTGAAAGGTAGCGGGGTATTCAAAGTAACCATTAAGATACATTTATACTATACCTGTAAGAACCGACTGAACTATAATTTAAATGCATATTTTCTGGTTGTGACTAGAATGGTGGGTGAAGGAGCTCTGATCTCTGAACCGATCAAACCTGTATTTTCCCCTCTAAAGGCTGGTATGACAGACTTGTGGCCAGACCTGTGTCAACTGTTGGCTTCCTTGATAAGGCTTATAGTTAGAGAAAGCCCAGCCACTTCTGGCACAAAAAAAATGCAAGGGAAAAAGGACTAAGGAACAGCAGAGAAGATGAAAGCAGTAAGGAGATGGGACTGGGTAGCATGAGGATTATAGGAAACAGAGAACAGAGGAGGACAGGAACAAGTGAAGGGTTATTTGTTAAGTGTTCTCTTTCATTTAAAAACAAACAAACAAAAAAGGCTTCTAGTTGGGCTAGCTGTATCTGCAGGCTCCAGAGATCTGTAGTCTAATAGGTGACTCCGGAAGAAGACATACTACTTGCTTTACTTGCAATGGAAGGGAGATGGATGATGAGAGAGAAAAATCCATACAGTGTGATAGAAACAACAAAAAAAAAAGGCAACCCTCAGCATGGAAGAGCCATGCTGGGAAAAATTTGAACAACTCGTAAGGATGTTGCTGTTATTTGTTCCAGTACTTAATATTCTAGACAAAGAGGGCTGTTCTCTGTATTTCTTTGCGTGACCTTATTGTGTATTTGGATATATTTGCTGGTGACCTGGAGTTTTGGATGGGCATTGGCTGGAAAATTTTTCCTTACAGAGATTGTTTTCCTGTTTCATAATAGGAGAAATTTAACTCTTCTAAGAAAGGACAACTGGGGCCTTATTTCTGCAATAACGCCAATAATAATAGTTACTGTTTTCTTGTCCAAACATTCTTTCAACACAAATGACATTTTGTACAAAATATATTTTTTTCCAAAAATATTTAAATTCTTTTCTAAATGCAGTGGGAGTCTTGACATTGATTTAATGGCTGCGGTATCAGGCCCTTGAGGGAAAAAGGCAGTATATGTTCTCCTTTGATCTTCTATTCATCATCTTGCTCTTGTTATCTTCATTTCAGTGAATCTTTTCTGTACAAGGATGAAGTTACTGTCCTGTCCTCAAAACCTGTGGTGGCCTGCCGTCCATTTTGATACACGTGAGCATAACTTCAGTTACTTTTTTTGGCACATATATACAAGTAGTTGAAGCAACTTCCTCTGTGCTGGTGGCAAATAGAGACAAGGATACCTCTTCTAACGGAAATGGGTGAAGTGGCAGATGCCAGGTCACTGTTCATATCATAAACAATTCTGGCTAATGTTGTTTGCATTTCTGCTTGTTTATACCTAAGTTGGTATACCTGCACCACACATCCAAATTCTCATTTTCTGGTCGCCGACATCACCTTTCCCTCATGGTGTTGGCAGCAATAGGACCAGAACCTGGTGCTGCTCGCTGGACTACATGCTAGGAGGTTTGTCTTCCCATTGAGGAGACGGTGGTTTCGGCTGTCTTTGGTGGAGACCTTCTTCTGCCCTTGCCCTGTGGTGTTGACAAGTGGAAGGGCAATATCTGGAGCAATTGCCTGGGCCTGTGCTGTGAGTAGAGGCACCCTGTATCCCTGATCCTCTGGTCTTGCAACCAGGAGAAGCTGTTTGAACTCATCCCGGCTCCTTCCCTTCCTGTGCATTTGGGTATTTTTCTAAAAGAAACAAGACCATGGAGAGAGGTTTTATCTTGATATTTGGGGAGGACATGTGGGCACCTGGGCTCTTGAGCTGTGGGGTGCACAGAAGGGCTACGCCTGCCCTGTTGTGTGGGCATGGCCCCTGGGAACAGTTCAGGTTCATAGCAGAGGGAGTATGAGAAGGAGAACAGAAGACTGAAGATGCAAAAGCATCTTAGATATCACTTTGCCTCAAGGATAAATCTGTAAGCTTCTGCAGGATCTGGGGAAGATGGGGCTGAACAATAATGTATTTAAAACAGCAAATCAGTGGGCTGTTTACTGCTTAAATTCCATAATCAGTATGGCCTGATGGGGCTTCAGTTATATACTGTGGTTAAAATGACCCAACATGTCTTCCATTCATACGGTTTCCCCTCTGCGCAGATACATGGTGCATATGTTTGACATGCTAATATAGCACAAGGTCTGTTGCTGTCCAGTACAGAGTAGCTGAGATATTAGAAATAGTTATATAATATGTCCAAAAGAGATAACAATAAATGAGTTTTCCTACTTGGTCACTAGCAAACAGTGATATGTCTTGCAGCCAGCCAAGTGCTGGCTAAACGAACAAACCTTGCAATATTGCACTCTTGAGCTGGTGTACTACAAAGGGAGCGAGTGCCAGGACTGGGGACCATCCTTGGAGAGGCCCTGGCCTTTCCCAGGAATTCCTCCTCCTCTGCATCACAGCCAATTCCAAGTGCTGCAGTAAGACAGAGTCATGCCTCAGGCCTTTCCAGACCCTATAGGAAACAGCTAGTACCATGAACCACATCCATATGTTGTCAGAGCTGGCTAACCCCCCTTGTAGTCAAAACTGCAAGCTGAATAACTGAAACCTTGCATCAGATCTGGAAAACAAACTGTTCTGTTTCATACCCCATCACCATCCCCAGTACGGATAGCAGGGATAACACTTCAGCTGGCAGCGTTGGCCATGAGGTTTAACAGAATGCAGCTTATTCTTCCATGACTCTCAGTCCTGGAGCGCTGACAGCAAGGGACTAGAAGTGGGCCAAGGAAACTGATGCTGGATGTGAGTCAGGTACAAGGCTGAATTCAGCTTGGATTTAATATTATTGAAATACCACAGGTGGTTTCTGTTAGGATTTGGCCTCATATGGCAAGCCTGAAGTCAGGTCAGCTGTTCAGTGAGATCCAGTGTTGAATTCTCATGAGCATGGTGAGTTGAGTGAGATTTCAGTCACACCTGAAGCAAAAAATAGTCCCTTTCCTGTTTGGATGTGAACTTGGGACCAGAAATCACAGGGGCTGGTGTGAAGTGTACATAGACATAAGAGTGGGCTTGGATGTACACACATTTTCGTTTTCTTTAGCTTAAATGGGATTTGTACCAACGAGCTGTAGCACAGGTCTGACATTGGGTCCTGTGACTGGAGGTTGACCCTTTACCCTGTTAATCCAAGAGTGGTTGTTTTATCAACTTCCAGTTGGTTGCAGAGGAACCTCAAGGTGTATTTTCAGAAAAGCCGTGAGAATTTTTGTGAGTGAGAAACTGCAGCAGCTCATCGGGTCATAAGTTATGTCCATGAATACGTTCAGGCTGAGCCATGTGGGAGCCCTCCACAGCCCACCGGAGACGGGTGTTGAGATGCCTTTCATGCAGTTGGATCTGGTTTATCCCATGCTTTTTGGACCTTGCATTGCTTGTGGCTGTTCTGACAGATATTGTGAAAGACCCACCAATGTGAAGAGAGGGACTTTCCAAGCTGTTCAGGGATCCAGTTTGCTAAGTGTTGATCAGGGTTGGCTTTTGCTAACCTGGTTTGGTTAGAAATGCTCTGGAGAAGTGCTAGAGACTGGAGCAAGATGGAGTTACAATCATGGTTAGGTATGAGCAGAATATGGTCATACTGCCATACTTCCAATGTTACACTACAAAGCAAGGATGACTTCTGTGCTTTCCAAGAAAAGGCGTATAAAAGGAGAAAAACATGTTTGTGCTGGGTCGAACTGATGACCCAGGAGCCCAGAGAAACCTGTTGGTGTAAGATACAGACTAGCGGTAACATCACCAAACCTTGGTGCCATAAGACTCTGGAGAGTGTTTTGTGTCATGCTTGTCTCTTTTGTTTGCCATGAAATAACATTACTCCCTTTTTTCCCTATTTTGTCAATATAGAAAGTACACTGGTAGGCAGTTCCCTCTGATATTTTTCACTTATACTTTTGCGGTGTTAAAGAGACAGTAAGAGTTGGAATCGATAGCCTTTTGTATAGATATATGTATTAGGATGGCACCATTTGTCACTTCCTAACCCAAATTCTGAGCAATCCTCCCTTGAATCACACAGAGACTGTAAAATACAACCAAAAAAGCTCTCTAGTGAGAAAATAGGAATTGCCAAGTGTTATATATCAAAGGTTGGTACACTGGACTTAAAGATGGAGGAAATAAAGCCTTTCCTTGTCTATTCAGACCCTGGAGGAATCTGTAATGGCTACAGGGGCCAAGAGGTAGCACCAACCACATCCTTGATTTCCTAGGTTCAGTATTAGTAGGAACTGACCCTGGTCTAAGCTTCATCTCTGCTTTGTTATTGGCCAACTCAGTCACTGGTGATTTGATCCAGTATGGTCATTAATTAGCTGATTTACTAGCTCATTTGCATTTGTATCCATGATTTAATAATTGTGTTCTATTATTCTTGATTAGTTCGACAGCAAAAAAGTGACAGTTATTTCAGGGAGAAGCTGGCTGGTTTATTCGTTTCTGATCAATAAGAAGCAGAGAAGGCTGTTTTTTTCTTTTGAGTTTCAGCAGGGCCAGTTACAAAGGTACAGAGATTTTGAGCTATTTGACTCTATTTCTGAAAGAAGACTTTTCTCCTTCACACTAGTTTGATTTTAAATATTCAGCCTGCCCTCTTCCCCCTCCTCCCCATGCACAGAGGATTTGGAGGAGTCTGAATCTCAGCATCTGGTTTTTGCTATCCTTAGCCAGTAAAATGATCGAATATGGCTTCCAAAATACACAAAGTGCGCAAGAGCTGGTTTTTACCAAAAGACTGCTTTTTGCAGAGTCATTTTTTGCTTATAACTACGTACTAGCAAAGCCTGAGGGAACTGTAAGATGGATTTGTGGAGCCAAAGAGGTGGTTTTGTGTAGTGTGGGGGTGTTTTTTTGTTTTTTTTTTTTAACCCCCTCGAATTTCACCTGTATTTCTGAGGTCAAGTCATAAGCAAAAAGCGTTTCTATTAAACAAAAAAGAGAAGTGCAAATCCTTATCCTCCAGCTCTGGGTTTACCCAGGTATGCAGCAATATCGTTTTATCACTGAAGCATCCATTGTATTAGAAAGCCTTGTTTACATGAGCTTAAGCCCCTGGCTGACGGATAGAGCTGTTTCAATTTCCCTCAGTCATTCCCACTACGGATTATATATTCAGGGGAAAATCCTCACCGCAATACTGGACATGCCACGCTCTTAGCTGACTGATGTTTATTAACTAATACAAAGTTGCAAATGATGTACCAACACAGCTAAACAAAAGAGCCCAGTGTTGAGCCTAAATCAAGGTCCTAAATCATAAGCCGTGGTGTGACAAACTGCACGATGTTTGCCAGTACTTTTAAAATGGGGCTTTCTTGCCAGGCTGAGAATCCATAGAGCCTGGCCAAAGAAAACAAAGGGAGGGAGCCAGGGTTCTCCCAAGCCTTGGCATGAAATCCACAATAGTAGCTTTGGCCGAGGTCCACGGACTCGAGCACATGCTCCATAAGGTCACTTCAGAACACCATAATTACTTGGTATTTACTTCAGTGGGTTTTGCAGACAAAAATAATAATAATGATTAAAAAAAAAAAAAGTGCCACCAACACAGCTTAGGGACTCTGTTGCGGTCCCAGACCTTTGCTGTCTCGGAGGGCCCCGTCTCTGGTACCGCACGATGGAGGGGGGAAGCGTGGTCCAAACGCCTAAATAGCAGTGATGATAAGTAATATGGCACAGYTGGGGAGTGAGAGTGGACTTTATGTCCTGGCTTGTCCTCGAACTAGCCAGCAGTGTTTGTCACTGCCGTTCAGTGGCTGTTTACTGACCTTTGGGGGTTGAATTCAGGGGTCACTGCCGAGTTCATCTAAGGCGAGCATTTGCTTTTTCAAATACCCTCTTCTCTGCATCCTCTCCTTACTGGCAGTCCTGCCGGAGAAGTCAAGATCTGAGCACATAGTTAGGACTGGAAAACAGCCCCAAATCCGAAGTCTGGTTCTGAACAACTCAGAGTGGGACAGGGGGACTGAAAAACCAAGCTTATTCTGAATTTCAGAGCCTGGATTGGATGGTGCAAAACCCCCTCTGATCCATTATGTCTGGTCCTGAAGCTCACTATCCAGGATGTTTGCTAGTGGGACCCTGTATGTCTCTTACCCCTAGAAATGATCCCTCCAGGGTAGGGGAGGGAGCGGGGCTGAAGAGCCTTGTCCTGCCTCTGCCCAGGGCTGTCTCTGCTCTTAAGCATGGAGTCTCCAGGACTCAGCCTCAACTCACTAACACTCAGCATTTACTATTTACATTTAAAAAAAGAAACCACATTTGATTATTCAGCATTCTTCTTTTACATTTTTATTGCCATTTGCAGAACTCCTCTGAAGGCCAGAGGAAACCTTTCTGCTTGACATATTTAATATTTTAGCACTTCATAGTGTCTTTAGACAAAAACGTCCAACATGCACATGTGTTTTGGCAACTCTGCTTGTGGCCTCTGTTCTGTCTCTGGCCTTGAGAAGCAAAAGAATGAAAGAGAAAAAACCCAAATCCCTTAAACTGGGTCAGCACGGTTCTCTTTATTTTTGTTGATAGCTCCATTTGGGATTTATGCATTGATAGAGGAGAAGTAGGGAAAAACATATGCCCCAAGCATATGTCCTTGAAAAACAATGTCACATCTTAATTTTCTTGGGCTGGCAATGCATGCATTCCACGCTCTCTGTGATGTAGAACTAATGAAGATAGAAGTGCAAGAAAACCTATAATCACATCCAGTACATACCAAGCATAGCACACCAAGAAGCACACCCGTCTGAAATCTCATGGTGCTGGAAGAAAAATCCAGGCCATGCAGCCACAACAGTCCAGTATTTCTAACTGGTGATTTTTTAGGCAGGGTTCTGCATCCACAGAAAAACAAAACCAAGCAAAAGTGCTTCCTGGCATCGCTTTGTGTCAAATACTTGTAACCAGCGATATTCAGAGAGAGACTCAAATACGCAGAAGCGCAGTTGTTAGAAAAGACTAAAGGCGTGAATTGAACATTTTCTTCTGGTCGTTCAGGATCCGTTTCCCTGTGCTTTAATCCCCTGTGTACGTCCCAGGAGCGTTGCGCATATAAACTGTGTATTGCTGATACCATGGTGATGATTAGTAACCCCAAAAGAGACCAGCCCTTTCGGCCAGGACGCTCTGTGAGCCCAGAGCGAGGGGCGTTCGCTCTGGTGCACAGCACTGGGCAGCCCTGCCTCCCCRGTGCCAGCACTCTCCTGTCTGCCTGTTTCCACCTGTTTTCTTTTGGTTTAGGGCATAAATTCCTCCCGGGAGAAGAAGTTTGAGGGTTTTTTTACAGAATTCTGCGCGCACAGTGATTTGCACAATGAGATCCTGGTATCTGAGGGGGGTTCCTGTGGTAGTGCCTATAGCAGCAGGGGTAGAAATAATAGTAATAATAATAATAACAATAATAATAATAATAACCTAAATCGACAGCTGGTGGGAGAAGAAGCAGAAATGTGCTGTGACTTTCCAGGTGTCACACAACAGCTCAGTGTCAGAGCCCTGAAAATAAAATCCCTGTGTATCCTGTCTGCCAGTCCAGTGCTCTGGGCTGGAGAGGACAGCACTGGCTGGTGACGTCTCCTGATCTGGGTTGATTTACAGTCTGTGCAGATTCAGGGAGAAAAAAATTAATAATACAGATTGTTCTTTGTAACTGTGGATTTCCATTTTTGCTGTGTTATTTTAAACCCTAACCTTAAAATCCTCTTAACCTTCAATCCTGTTAAACCTAACCCTGTAAATCCTGTTATCTTCTACCCCATACTATTGTAACTTAGCCAGTATTTTAGCTGCCTTGTGCTTTAAGAAAGTGGTTAGTCATCGAGGCATTAGCCCAGGAGCTGGGAAATTTTTTTAATTTCCAAGTCCCCATTGTTTTCAGAGATCCCCTGAAAGTCACTTTGCTTCTGTGTCTTTAGGTGCTCACATGTAAAACAGGAATCTCAACTTGTCTGACAAGTGTTAGATAAATGCACAGAAATTGGGAGATGCCCCAAATTTCTTAGATTGTGGTTTTTATTATCAGGATTTTTTTAACCTTAGTGATTTGTGAATGCCATCCATCACTTATGACTGGTCCTTGCCAGTCCACTGCCAGGCATCTGGGACCTGCTCTGGGTTTCTTTGCCATCGAATGGTCCAGGAGTTATTTGTCCTTGTGCATAGTGATCCCCCACCCTCTTCTCAAAAATGGGCTGATGGAGGAGTGCTGCACAATTGTGAGCCCATCCTCTAAAGACTTTAATCCTTCAAAGTAAAAGTGAGATGCTCACCTTGTATCAGCTCCTCTCACTGTGCTACACCCTTGTTTGTGGGCTGCTGGTTCCTGCTCCCTTCCTCCCAAGCATGCTTGGTGAGCTCCTGTAGAGATGGACGTTTCTTCATCTTCCTACTGTCTCAGTCTTGAAGGGAGTCACTCTGGGGAATATCACAGCATTGTGTTGTTATCATTTTGCAAGAGTGTTGAAGTCAGCACGTTTGATGTTAGCTTTGGCTGGGCCAGGATCATATCAATTGATACTGTCCCAAGCTGGGGGAGAACCTCCACAGTCTCCAGTTACTTACCTACCACTGACCCAGTGAGTGAACCCATGTTTACCCAGGGAAAAGCATGGAAGTGGTTAATTTGAGATGGTTGGGCAGGCATCTCTCTGCCTGTCAGCTTTACATCCCTCCCAGATGTGACACCTGATAGGGAAGCCACTGGTGGGAACTGACAAAAGGATACAGAGGGGGCAGATAAGGAATAGCATGAAATTGTCTTTTGCTTCCCTGTGAGTGCAAGGGAAGAAACCAGCAGATGTTTTCAAGGGGCAAATGGCTTGAATTGAACACCAGAAACCCAATTCTCATCTCTCAGGATAGTCTTCCTAAGCCTTTTGTGAACCTAACTTCTTGGCTCTGGACAGCAGCTCAGTATAGTTGTTGAGTAGATTCAGATATCTGCACATCTGTAAATAATGAACGATAGCAATTACATGTTCTTTCTGAAAGACAAAGCAGTACATTGAATACTGTTGGCAGGGAGCAAAGCCCAGGAGGACCAAGCTTATGGCTGCTGATTTGAACCGTCCCCTCTATTAAAGGGGCACAGTTGTCACGGTGGACTTGTCTGAAACCTAGTGCTTCCAGCCTTCTCGGTTCCTTTTACTTCCACCTCTCCCGSGGTTCTTACTCAGACAAAGTGAGGGCTGACTAATGTTGAAAGGGTTTGCCTTTCTATTCCCTCCTTCCCTCTTTTGGCTTTCTTTTCAGCGCTTCTTTCTTTAAAAAATACATGCAGCAGCTTTGAACCACAGACCTGCAGAATGCAGATGGGGAAACTGAGGTATGGGGAGAGGTACAGCGCTGAAAGTGGCCCAGTGTCGGTGTGGGAGTGAGCAGCAGAACCAGGCAGGAAGCCAATCTCTCCTGATTCCTCGTCCTGTGCTCAAGCGTTAGAGATGGATGCCATTTCATTTCTGGCAAAATTAATAAATCCTTGCATGTGTTGTCCCTGGCACATTTCATACTCATTTTCAGCTTGTGAAGAGCCACAGATAGCCTTCTGCAGTACAGTGAATTTCAGAGTCTGGCTTACCTTTTGCACATTTGGATCCCCTGCGCTTGCCCGTCCCAGGACCTGTTTGTATTGTACGTTTAAACCCAATAGCTGGGAGTAAGCCTGTTTTGGTGCAATGAGTTCATACATGGAACCATGCCAAAGCTTAATGAGCAATCAGAAAGGTGAAGGAACATTCAACATGCTTATTTGTCGCTGCTGCTGCTCCCAGGGGCGTCCTTTAACCCTCTGAGTTCAACACTATATTATGCAAGTTTTGTTTTTGTGCTTAGTGGAGTGTGTAATTGTCCCTTCAGTGACTTGAAGAACTCTGAATGTTCAAAGACCATTTGGGGATCAGGGGGGCGGAGGGGCAAACCCAAGCAGATAAGTGACCTATTTAGGCAAGGTTCACATTGATTTCACTTTCTGTTTGGTTTGCATAACTACTGCTAATATGGGCACCTCTTCCTTCTGTACCAAACTCCAGAACTGCTGGCAGGAGGTTGTTTTACTTCTTGGTTGTTAGTGATCTCTGTGTTACGTGGTGGAGCCTTCTAGGCAYTGAGCCTGATACACTTGGCGTTAGGTTCCAGCTACAATAAGCTAATAAGTGAAAATAATTGGCTTTTTTACCTCCAGCCAGAATAAAATTCACCAGTTCCTCATTCAATATTCTGGAATATGAAGCGACAAATTCGGAAGACAATTTGCTTGGGCCTGTCTAGAAGGATAAAATGAAAGGATAAAATGAAAAGAGTGCTGTTATTAATATACATATATAAAGATGTATATGAAAATCATGACGAGACTTTTGCCACGTACTGCTCTTCCCCTGCCCTGCCCTGTCCTGCCAGCCAGCAGCAGAGAGCAGACCCATCTCCCAACGGGAGCACCCAGGGGGATGCGGGCGGTTAATTCTGCAGTTCCTGGGTAACCTCTGATGGTTACGCAGGCGCTTGGGTGGCAGTGGTGTTAGTCATGTAGGCAGAAAAATGCGGGGGAGAGACAGGCCAGACCTATGTGTCTGGACACTTAGAAATGTGGACCATAGAAAAATGACAGGTTTGGAGAAGAAGATAGAGGGATGTGCTGGCTTGGAGATTTGGCCCCGGACCGGGAACATTGCTGAAGGCAGGGTGGAAGCTCCCTGTTATAGACAAATGCAGCTGTGGTTAAGGCGGTTCTTGAGGGCAGTCTTTGTTCAGGCCATTTAAAAAGAAACATGTAAACTTACACCTGCAAGAAGCGCGTTCGTGTGGGTCTGAGCCAAACCCCGTGGAAGTCGGGAGGAATCTTTCCACTGACTTCAATGGGCTTTGAGTCCAGGTCCCAGGTGATTGGTTTGAAGTGACATGTAGACTATTTTTGTCTGACAATTTTTTCCTTTCTGTATTTTCCAAAAACACCAGTAAGAGAAGAACAAGTAAAAACTTCATCTGTTTTGCTAAAGAAGAACTGAAGGTTGTATTATTCACTAGTATCCCAGGGCCGTCTGTACGGATTGTGGGCTGCATAGCTGCAAAATTGAGAGGTCTTTTTTTTTTTTTTTTTTATGAGATGATAAGTAATCTAAGCTATTTACATTCTTGTTCTACAGATTGAACCAATGGAATGGAAAGATCTCTGGAAACATTAACAAATGTGGTGTTTACTTGCTTTAGCACGTTACTGATTGCAGTAGGTGTATGAGATAATCTTTTTCTAAATTTGTAGAAACAACTAACAAATTCTGCAATGATCTATGAAAAAGGACACTCACCAGAAGTAGTCTAACACAATAGCTGGCAGTGTAGGGCTCACTGTGCAATTCAGTTCTGTTTCCTTGAAATTCCCTTTATCTTGACTTTTCTTCTTCACCCGTACATGGTGTGGGCTCTCCTGCTGCCATCAGTAATAGGGATCAGTGGAGGCCTCCAACTCTGATTAAGGCATTAAACATAAAAGTCTTCTCTACTGCCTAAAAGTTTCAAAGGAGTTTGGTTGCTGTTTTGTGGATAGATATCGTTCTAAGGGATTTTACAGTTGAATAGCTGCGGATGGGTTGGTATACAAACTTTCCTGTTGCTGTACAAGGAATGTGTAAGAAAGCACTGACTGATGCATCTCTAGAGACATCCTGCAAGAGCTTAACTTAGTCCTCTTTTTTAATAGAAACTTGGATCTCAAGCACTGCTCTTGTGTAATGACAGGCAAAAGGAAAAACTAACAGGCTTGCTTTCTTTCAAAATCCTTCAGTAGGCTCTAAAGAGGGGCTTTACTAACAGCACTGCRTATAAGGGCGAAAAGATGACCGAAATGCTGAAGAAAAACATTTTAAATGCAGTCAGAGCAATGTGATAGATGAGTAAGTCAGGACTGGCAGTCTTTCCAAGCAATGTGTGAGTCTGTGTTTTCCTATGTCTAATTACTGGGAGTGCCTTTCCCAGAGACATGATGATCTGAATGACCAGTGAGATACAGTGGCTCCCCTTGAATCTGGAGGGGTCTCTGCAGGAGCTGTGACCCCTCCCTCTCATTCCCCTCTTTTAACCCTGCTTCAGCTAATGTGCATCCACCTGCATGCAGACGTGGTGTTGGTGCCCCGGTGTATGGATCCCGGGAGCCGGGTACAGCAGTGACAACCCTCTCACACGATGGCAGGTCCCAAACCCTTCCTGCATGTTCTACTTCCAGTAGAAGACTGGCTCTTAGAGCCTGTAGCTGCCCCCTTATAATTTTTGCTAAATCATGGTCTTCCAACAGACAGTTTACACTTTCACAATGCTTTGCAACTCCATCCGCAAGAATTTGTCTCTCTATTTAATGTATTTTACCCTTTGATTAAAGCTTCTGCTGACAGCACGCTTGGCTAGGGATTCACCAGCTCACTGAGCAGGGTATATGATGGCAAAAGAAGTGTGTTGTGCTCTGAAAGAGCTATTATTACTTCTTGCGTTTCCAATCACAGAGTTGGACTTCGGCTTGCTACTTCGCAGATTCCAAAACCATAATTACTGGCTGCTGCCTCTGCTGTGAAACACTTTATTAAGTCTTTAGAGTCATTAAGGATTTTCAGGGAATTTATGGGAGCCCAGGTCACGTTGCCTGTTTGTTTATATAGCCCAGGATCTGCCAAAAGTGTGGCCTGTAGAGTTTCTGTAGTAAAGCCCGCGCTCACCCACATCTGCTTAAGAGACTGATGGAAACTGCCTGTTTCATCTGACGTTGCCTTATCTTTGCGTGAGCTGTCGTGCGCAGTGGGATGCAGCCCTGCATCAAAGAGCAGAGAATGATTCCAGCAAAATTAAGTGAAGCTGTTGGACTCGGAGCCAATTTCTTGCTGGTGACAACTATCTCTAGAGCAGTCAAAGTCTGGACACTGGTGCTATAAGCTCAGGTAAAGCTGCCACTGCCTGCAGCAGGAGTAAGGACTGAGCTCAGAATGGGTAAGAAACCTGGGAATTGGTCCCAAGTGTTTTAAGGGACTATTGTTTCCTCCCTCCTTGGATCTAAGGGAGCCAAGGGGAGTTCGGGGCTCGCATGGCTGCTTGAGCCAGACAAGGTGCGGCTTTATATGGGATCGTGCTTGACTGAGGAGCATTAGTATTCAGCAGGATGGCTCAGAGGTGCAATTCATGACTAAGTCCCATAATTTAATTCATCTGCTCCTTTTTTTTTTCTTTTTTTTTTTTTTTTGACAAAATTTACACTTTGGGCTTTGCAAATCCCCTGTTGTATCACAAACACGTGGCATCAAACATGACTTGCCCAGTTGTCACACAGACGTGTCTGCCATGCTGAGCCAGCTTAGCAATGGAAGGCAACCTACCAAATATATTGTACCGTGACGATGTTGTGTAGTGTTTGGGGGTACGTTTGCAGTCCAGTTATAAGGTATGTGTTATTACAGACCTCAGAGCTAGCTTTTTACTCCGCTGTTAGAGATCTGTATTTTTAGAGCTGGAATCGGGAGTCCAAACTGGCAGCATTCGATATAAAATAATTGTGTCTTGGTCTGTAGAGCATTCATTTATTACAGGATTAAAAGCACTTGTATTGAAGAAGGCCAGTTACGATTACAGACTCTCTATAATCATGTGTAGCACAGTCTAAAGATAACTTTACAGCAACCAGCTCACTTCTTTTGACACCAGTCCAGCATGGTCTGTACTAATGTCAAAGCGGGGGCTGATGGCTGTCCCTACAGAAAAGGCTTACCCCATTCTTGTGGAACGGAAAAGCCCAGTGTTTCTGCAAGCAAGCCAGACTAGTGTGTCTGCATCTACACCGCTGTGTGGCTTTGCGGCCAGACTGCATTATTTATCTCTGGGTGCTCCCTGGGATTTACCCAGCTGGTCCCCTGGGATGGAGCCGTGGGTCTGCCCTCTGCTTTTAAGTGCCCTTAGCATCGTGGATATCTGCTGCAGGCAGGTTCTCCAGCTGACTTGGAGCTGATAACCTCTGTCTCTCCCATCTGGACTTGCAGTGACAGCACATGTACAGCATCAGGCAGACGCAGTGGTCTGGGGTCTTTCCCAGCGCCTCTTGGGATTGCCTGCCAGAAGGTCGACAGCCTGAGCTCAGCTGGAAAGGGAAATGCCAGCATGCACCCCTGGACCTCGGGACTGCCTCAAGGTGCTCCAGAGACTCCAAAGGTAAGTACAAGATTGGCACTTGTCCAATAATATAGGCACATTTTCCAGTATCATTGTGTTAATGATAATTATAGTCAGCTACAGCCTGGAGCCTGCAAAGCTTTTCATCCTCATTTGTCTTTACAGACCAATAGGTGTGTAATGTAGGCTAGTAATGATACTAATTATTATCCATGAATTTCAAGGACGTAAAAGCCCGTGCCAGCACAGGATTAGATATCTCCTGACTCTCAGACCTTTAACAGGCCACTAGTTTCTCTTTCTCACCAGTGTTAATCAGCAGAGCTTTGCTGACACAATGGAAGTGTCTGCAAAAGCAAAGGCAGCTCTGCCTTGGCAGCGTGCCTCAAAGAGCTCCAGGCAGGGGAGGATGAGATATACCATACGCCTCCATTTCCTGATTTGCAGTATATCAAGATATAGACAGATCTTTATTTTTTGATGTGAAAGCAGAATGAAAAACTAGGTTAAATCAGTCTTGAGGGATATTAAGCCAGTTCTCAGGAAGCCTATGCAATTATTATGCCTCATCCCAGCCTTCTTGATTGGGAACATGCCTTTAAGAACATGATCAGCCCCAGGAGATCTCCCCCGTAGCCTGGGAATTCCACCCTGTCTGCTGACGAGGAGGGAGGCTGGGCCACAGAAACTCTCCATTCAGAAGGGAAAGCTTTTCTTCCTATTTTTTTTCCTTTCTCGCTCTCTTTTTTTTTTTTTTCCTCCTTTCCCCCTTCTTTTTTTGGCAAATTACAAATGTGCACGTTGGATTCTTTTGTCAACCAAATCTAATGGGACTGGCCTGAGCTGAATGGCTGGTCTGTGCGATGCTCGGACTCAGTTTCTTTTCAGGTGCTCTTTGCTCGTTTCCACGAGATGACGATTAGCATCTGCCTTTGGGCTTAGTGCAGCTGTGGGCACTGCGCTGTGCTCCTGGCTGGAGGGTGCTTGTGGGAGGTGTAATTTGTCATGTTAGACTGGCTGGGGTTTGGGTCTGAAGAGGTGCCTCTTCAGCCCCTGTGTTATCACAGGGCTGTCAAAATAGTGTAGGGCCAGCAGTGAGGATTTTTTACTCTTTTAAAAGGTGGGAAAGGCCTTCAAGGTTTGGCTTTCATGCATATTCTCTTCTGTTCCCTGCAAGGAATTAGGCTCCCAGTTCAGGTAGGATGAACTGGTTGTGGGGATGATGAGGGGAATACAAAAGTTAATCAAATCTCAAGCAGTAGCACAATTCTCAAGGCCAACATGCCTGTGATTTCCTTTGCTTCCTTGTGAAACTCGTGAGCTACCTAGTCCCAGGCTAGCTGGGGACCAGCTCCTGGAGTCTGAGGTTTTTTCCCATGGCATTTAGAGAACAGGTTCCCAGATAGAGCATTTTATTGATTTGCTATTCTGATAAAATCCACCCAGATCTGAAATTCCAAGTGGAGAAAAATAACTCCAGCCACTACAACTGAAAGAATGTGAAACCTTCAACCTGGCAACTGCTGGAGTGGGCTTCCCTCCCGTCCCCCCTGTCCCCCCCCGCAGCCCCCAGCCCCAGGGAAACATGTGGTTCATACGCACACACACACACAGCCTGTTCTGTTGGGAAATTTACAGTTTGCCTTTGAGAGTGACCATCCATTATGGTTCAGTGCAGCTGTTCACGTGAAGACAGCTTTAAACTCTTCCAGAAATTGCTGGCACACATCTGTGGGCGTCTCTCCCTCCACCCCTTGCTCGATCCCTCAGGGCAGGAGTGAAGTGCTGCCACCCCCTCCACCCTTGGGGTCACGAGGGAAAAGCTGGTGGCTCTGTACATATCCCACCCGCGCGCCCACCGCTGTTGGCCACTTTACCCTTGTGCCAGTTCTTTTGTAAATGTAACATCACGCACGCACAGCTCCATACCCTCCTTGCTGAACAAGGCAGAGAACTGCCCCTTGTTATGAACCTCTTGTGCATTTTATGATGTTTAACTTTGAAATAACAGCTTCCCCCAGCTCTGCTCTGATTTCATCCATTTCTGGATCAGCTATTGTATAAGGTGTTGAGGTGGCATCAACTTTTAGTTCACACTGCAAGCTCCCAGCTCAGGGTCTGTCTTCCTCCATACGTCCAGCGCAAAGCTCGCTATACACACAAGGACATGCAGACACCTCTGCACAATTGCCTCCAGCATCGTTGCTCACTCACCTTTCTTTCATCACTGCATTAAGTTACAAATCTTCCTAAGCCTGTTTCGATGGGGCCTGGGTGCCTAAGTCACCAAATGGTACAAACATTCAAAGAGGACACGTTAGCATCTGTGTTCTCCAGGAATAACCTTGTGTCCATGTAGTCGTTCCTCCACCCCATAACTGCAGGAGGAAGGAGGAGACCTGTACACTCAGCTGGCTGAATAATATTTCCCTTCCCACACAGTAATTTTGTCACAACCAAGTTATTGACATGGCAGTGAGTTCCCTTTGTCACCCTTGCCCTGCCTGGGTGACAGGACACCTTCCCATCGGAGTGCAGGGATCGCTGCGGTGCTGCGGCAGGGCGGGCAGGGCTGCGGCAGACCTGGGCAGCACGAGATGGCTTTTAATCCCTGGGCAACCCTCCCTCCTCCCCCAGGGCAGTACGGGATGCATGTGAATTCAGAGTTAAGGCTCTGGGAGGGGTCTGAAGCCAGGAATTACACCGGCACATCCCCTACTTCCATGGGCGGTAACCTGCGTTGGCACATGAATGGCCCAGAGGCCATTTGAGTTGCTGTGGCTTTTGGGAGATAGAGCACACAGAGCGTCTCTCTCCCTAAGGCAGAGGGTTTGGGTGGCTCTGATCGGTATGAGCAGCCCGCAGGAGGACCCTGAGGCTGTGCTCAGCTCCACACATCGGGCAGCCCAAGGCCAACTGTGGTCTCTGCAGAGAGCTGAGCCTCCTCTGATGGTTGGCGAGGTGGCACTGGCATGAGAGGGTAGCAAGGGCAGGGTTACTGCAGCCTGTTGAGAGCAGTCAGGATCCCAGAGTGGGAAAAAAATGGACACCATATAGCCAAGAACTATACTTTAAAATGTAAAGTAATCCAGTCATTTCCAGCCAGCGGCTTTTCCCCAGCTGTTCGTTTCCAATAGAGTATTATGATCAGTAATTGATACTCTCAGATGTCTCTGCACAATCCCCAGAGAAGAATGGCCAGGGCAATATATTTTTTTTTTTCCCAACTCACTGGAAAATTGAGCCCCAGCTGGGGCTAATAAGTGCTTTCATTAAAATACTGATCTTAATCCAAAGCTGAGAATAATGTCTCCTCTGTGTTGCAGCTCTCCTCAGCTCTGACATGGGCTATGCTTTTTAACAAGAAATGAAAGGAGGATAAATAGACACTTCTTGCCCCAACATCATAATAACACCAATGTTAGGTCCCAATGAGGTCAATGTTTTTTTGATTGTACCAGTGGAACGTGTTCTTGTTTTTTCCACGTGACGAGCTCTTTCCAGTGATGGAGATGGGGTGTACGGCCAGCGTACCCCTCTATCCTCCTCCTGAATCCATCCTGTTCCACTGCCCATGAGTGGTCTCATCAGGAAGAAAATGGGGAGCAAGAGTGCTTGTCTGGGTGCTCTGCGCCTGCCAAGATGTGTGTGTTGGACTGCAAGGCAGAAGCAAAACCGTTCCATGATTTCAACACAAGGGTTCATTTTGTCCTCCCACCTCTTCATTTTCTTCTGGCCAAGGCAGAGAGATTATTACTAATATTTACTCATCCAGAGCTTCTCAGATGGAGAGGTGATTTGCAAACCACCTCTTGAAAGGTCGAAGGATTTTTCCCCCATTCTCACACTACGTTTGTGCAAAGAAAGAGGAGAGATCTCCCCTTTTTTCTAGAAATAGGGCCTGTAAATTTCTGAGTAAAGTTCAGTAAGCAAATGTGAATGACAAGAGCCTAGTTTCATGGTTTTGAATACTGTCCTGTTTCCAAGGCTGGATATGAGTTTTGTTCTGATCAAGAGCAGGATCATAAGGCATGTCTTGCTAAGCGTTCATGTTGTTTGGCAAGCCATCGAGTATAGCATAAGACACAACTCCTCTCCCTCAATTCCCTCACTCCCATTCATCCTGTTATCTCTCTGTTATACCTTTAATTTGAAGATGGTCCTGTCTCTGCTTACATCTTTTCTACTTGTGCTGTTCTGCACCAGAGGCCACAGACAGGGATGCTCTGTGAGGAGCCTCAGATGTCATAGGAAGAGACAATCTCGAGATGTTTTGCAAGTAAGACCGGCTGGAAATCCCAGAAGAGTCTCCTGCACGCGCATCAGGTTTAAAACATATGAAGCTGATGGCTATTTGAGGATGARCTACTGTGACTCATTGCTGGAACAGGAACATGAATCCTGGTGCTCCTGTGAGGATGCTCCAGGCATGCATAGAGGTATGGTTAGATGAAGTCCTGATAGTTGAGGTGCGTTATGAGGAACAGCTGAACTGTGGGATGCTTCCCTGAAATGACCCCTCTTTTTTTCATCAATTCGCTTTCAGTGTCCAGCCTTATGGCTACAGTTTTGCTTGTAGGGGAAAAAGGGCATTCTGGGTAGCAGAGTTAGAAAGAAAAGTGCACAAAAATAGAGGATTCATCAGATGCCTCTGAAAACACGTGATCATTCCCATTTGGTCTCTGAGGAATCATACAGCTCTGGGGAAGACTTTTAACTCCTTTAATGAATGGCTGCTGCGTGATTTATTGTTTTCCTTACTGAATCTAGAATGCCCTCTTTGAACATCAGCACCTCTTTTTTGCACTTGCTGGCCAACAAAAGTGAAGGGCCAGGCTTTGACAGTTTTACTGACATCAGATTGCACATTTTTTCTTAAGAACTGCCCTTCACTTCATTGACACCACTCATGACTAGTGCTCAGTGCAGGTCAGGATTTATAGATGGGTGCCACCCATCTATAAAGCAGCGTAACATCCTAAATTCATGCCTGATAGAAGGGGCCTCTTGCAACACTGGATGCAACTTGTAATATGAAGGACTGGTTCTCCCTGTCCTGCTTATTTCACTGAAGTGGGTTATCTAATCTCACTGCAGGTTGTAGATCCTTTTTTGAAATCCTCTTGCTTTGTGAAGTTCTATTCAGCCTTAAATGTAAGGATATGACATCTTGTGTGCTGCTTTTGGCTATCCTTCTACGGATCTATGGAGCTGGCACTGAGGTGTCACAAATCCAGTGGATTTTGACCTACACTGGCTATTCTCAGGTAAGTGAGTTAAAGGTCAGGCCTGTTTGACAAAGACAATAGTAGAACTGTAGTTACAATTGAAGCATTAGGGACATTCCATATGGATTTATGAAAACAAGTGGAAAACACAGAGATTTCACAGCAAATCTAAAACATTRCACTGCTTAGTAAAAGCTAAAGTTAAGAGTTAGGCTTAGAGATCACAGCTGGAAATTAATTTCTTGAACTGCACTCAGAGACAGACTGCCCTGGGGCACGGCCACTCYTGCTTCCAGGACTTCCCCGTGCTCCGACCACTGCACCCAGGTCTGGCATCATAATGGCTCTCCAGCTCACAGCATCCTATCCGGATGTTCATCCTACTGCTTAAAAATATGTCTGTACGTTTATCTTTGCCTGTAGCATCATTTTGCATTTAGTCTGTAGGGTCTTCAGGGCAGGAACTGCCTTGTTTGTTTTTTTGTGGAGCACCTGACATATCTAAACCTGCTCTGCAATGCTGCAACGCCGCTATGCACTTGCCTGAGTCCTGTTACCATTACAGGGTAACCTGCAGTGAGTATCCCCAGCGCAGCTCTGCCCCGCTGCCAGCTGAAATCTGTTCAGTTTCCCAACCAGCCGGAGAAGGACAAGCCATTCATTTAGATTGCACGTAACCCTTTATAAGCCGGGAAGCCGAGAATAGCAGAGAGAGGGGTTGGCAGACTCCCCTGTGGGTTAAGAAGGAGCTATTTGTTCTCATAATTACTTGTCTAGGAGAGGGGTCTGTTCGACAGTGCTTTCCTGCAAAGCATCATGTTTGCCCTGAAGCCAAATAAAACCTTGGTGCAAACTTCTGCCCAAAGAGAAGAAAAGGCAACTCAGAGGGAGTTTATGTGAATAAAAAGGCTGTAGCTGTTTCAAAGCATCTCTTGTGCATCAAGTAAGTGTGATCCCTAATATCTCAGATGCCTAAAAGGCTCTTTAATATCCAGGAATAGGCACAAACGTGGGCTGCTTTCCCTTCCCCTTCACTGAGGGTTTTTAACTCTGCGTATGTCAGACCCCTCTCCCACCTTGTTCCACTGCCCACTCTGTGGGTTTCACGTATTTCAAGAGATGCCAGTCCTGAAAACCTGTGTATTCCTTTCCCTGGGCAGAGGTGGCCAGGAGCTGCCTTCTGGGGTAGCTGGAGGGATCAGGAGCTGCTCCTTGTTTCCCACAAATACAACGTCTGGGATGGCTGAGAGCAATTTGGGCAGAGTGGCTGCTGCTTGGCTGGTAATTGTGGCTTTTGGGTTTTGTGTTACCCACTGACTAATCCTGTGCAATCTTCTCAGGTTTCCAAAGCTTAGTTAAAGTCAGACTGTCCGTACTCTGCCTCCCTTCAGTCTGTGATGATGAGATTTGGCTTTTCTATGGGAGGGGGCATTTCACTGCAGACCTGACCTCTGCTAGACCGCTGGGCACGGCATCTGCAGTGCTCAGACTGCAAAAGCGAGTGTTGGGCCAGTGACTCTTGATATCAGAGGTTTTCTTTTGTTATTTCATCACCTTTAATCACTTTACCATCATCTCCAGTAACAAATGCACCTAATTAATGGGTTGAAGTATTATTGCCCTCTGTGGGATATGGTCCAAATTGCTCAGCTGTGTCCTGCAGGCTCAGTCGTGCTCGAGGCTGAGGGAAATCAGCCACGCGGGGAGTGGGGCAGGTGTGTGTTTTCAGAGCAGGCAGACCTGAGTTCTTGGTGAGCAACTGCTGTGAAATTCAGAGTAGCTGTGGTGTCCTGATCCCAGGTAAGAGTGGAGATCCTGTTGGAAATGCAGGAAGGGAAACAGCATCCGGACCTCTCTGAAGTTATACTGGCTCTGGGGGGAATAACAAACTGTAGGTTTGCTTTTTGTTAGAAAATTCTCTATCTGTGTCTTGAAGACACATAGGAAGCAGGTGCACTGTGCAGGGAAACAGCAGTTAGCAGCTGAAGTAAAGCCCCTGAACATTGAGAGATGACTTTTGCAGTTTTTCAACCTCCTTCTTGGTTCCCCTGATATTTCCTATGAAACACAAGTTTCTTCCTTCCCTTGTGCAAATGCCTGCACTGAGGCTAGCACAGCACATGCGCATCAGATGCCTGCAGCTGCCCTGCCTGCATGGGGCTCTTCCAAGCCTGCGGTGCTTTGGAGACCTGGAAGGGAGAGATGCCTGGTGACCTGATAGTTGTCTCAAGTTGATATAACTACTGCTTTCCTTGGCTTCTGTGAAATGCTTGGTGGAAAAATAATGACTGGGCCAAATCCTGTTATTTTACATCAAGGTAATCAAAGTGGTCACTTCATTGGCTGCTTCAGAATAAGCTATTTCCTCTCTGAATAAGCCAGTTTGACCTCCAGTTTCTCTCCTCTTTGAAGAGCAAGTGGGTTGGTGGCTGAATGTCCAGATAAAACACCTTCAGATTAAGCTGGGCGTAGACTTCTGAAGACATTTGGCTGTGTAAGACTTCATCATGTGCCAAAGTCGAAGCAACTCTAGCAAATCATTAAAAGGGGTGTGTGGGCGGGGAGGACAATGTGAATGAAATAAAATGATGGACCTCAAACTGATAGACAGCAACATTTTKAGGACCTCTAAAGGATGTTTCAAATAAACATTTAAAAGTTTGAATTAACATTTTGGCCACTGACTGTTGTACAAAGCTGATAAAATTTTCTCTCTTAATCAGTTTTACTGTTTCTACAATCTTTTAATCAACTTTTCTGTTTAGATTTGTGAGGTTTTGTCAATGGTAGGTTGTAAACTGTTTATTTCCATGTCCAAAAAGCTCTGGTTCCCTTAAGAATAAGTCTTTGGCTTTTTCTCCAGGAAAGGGTGTAATTTCTCCTGCAAGACCTTCCTTGCACACAAGTGATTAGGTTGCCGTACTGGTTTGGTTACAGGATTATGTTTTCAGACACTAATAATAAGATTTTTTTGCCTCCATTTCCTTTTCTGCGTATTGGTTCTCCCTGCTGCAGATGGACAGAGGTGGATGCTGTGTGGTGTAGATGCTTACCTCTCATAAAGTGCTTTAGGATTCATTGATGGATCGTTCCTTCCAAGATGGAAGTAATCCTTGGCACATCTTGTGTTATCCTCTCTTTTTCATAAGAGGAGGATATACTTTTTCTTACCTTGATATAGGACTCTAAAAAGGTGGGTAAACACCCTGCTCTGCCTCTTACTAGAGACCTGTAATGTAACCCATTTACACTACATAGGCTAAAAGAAAGACCAGAGTTGGCCTTGAATATTACGTTAAAATGTTTCCAGTATAGCTGACCCTAGTCTTCTCTAGTCTGTAAAAAAACACTGCTTGCATGGAACAGCCATTTTTTGAGTGAGATCTACGTGCTTTGAAACCCACAATTAATAAGAGTTTCAGAAGCTGCATCTGGATAGCATCCCAGCCTTTCAGAGCTAAGGTGTGCTCAGATCAATGGTATGGCTTCAGGTCTTTCTGCAACTGAAAAACCATCAAGGATACACTTTCTTCATCGCAATAGATGCTATGCTATGAATAGGATCAGTCTATACTGATGGAATTTGGCCTTTTGTCAACATTAATATAATAAAGGAGGCTGGAATATTTTGGAGGGAGATTTTCCACCGTGCTGGGCACAGATGGTGGCTTGTTCCAGTGAGGAGACAGTACAGGAAGAAGAGGTGGGGTGGGCAGTTCATCAGCAAGTTGCTGCACTCGTTTGTAGAAGAGTGTGGCCTGGTTTTAAGAGGTTCACCATCCCTCTTGGGGTGAAAACACCCAGTGTCCTTGTCTTTCATGAGGACTGGTCATTGAAAGAACCTCCTCTGCTTTTCGTGGCTGTGGTCAGATATCCAACAGTGATGAGCCATTTTTCTAAATTTGCTTTATTTGTCATGTTGAGCTGGCAGTGTTGAGTGCTGCGATTGACTGAGCAGCCAAGCTGACAGCGGAAATGTCCAGACAGCCCATGAACAGCAGCTTAATGCATGTGCAGGTACGGTATGTATTTATATCTGAATGCATAGTCTGTGTGGGTGCACATGTGTTCCTGGGAAAGTTTTTGAGTGAGTGGCTAATGCATCTCAATTACACCCCAGTCTGGAGCAACAGCCTTGCTAAGGAATTGAAAATCTGTAAAGAATCCACTGAAGTTAAAAACACCATTTGGTTTCCTTCGCCAGAGGGACACTCATCAATATCTCTTTCTGTTAATATCAGAGGGTTAAAGCCTTGGCAATGTTCTCAGCCACCAGATGCAGGCAGAGTTCAGATGCAGGCAGAGTTTTTTTGTGAAAGGCGATTTCGTTGCTGTTGGGTTAAAGCTCCAATTTTGCCTGACGCTGCAAGTTTCTTAAAAGCAGCAAAAAAGAGATTGGTGTACAGACTGCTGGCTTTTTCCCGTTGTATGTGTCCCGTGMATGAACTGGCCTCTTGTTTTATCTGCATCAAGATGGATTTCCTTACAATTCACTCCCCACTTGGGATCACATGAAATCTTGGGTTCCCTGAAGTGAGAGACTGGTGCTTTGGCRTTTATACTGCATCTCTGGATAGTGCACAGTGCTTTGCGAACAGCGATGATCGCTGTGTCAGAGGAACTGAGGAACAGGGAGAAGAGAAGTTCCTAAGTCAACCTTTTCAGTTCGCACATGGGGCAGGAGGAGGGGTGCTAACTCAGCCTTGAGCTTTTTCCTGCTTCAGACTTAGACGCAAGCTTAGCAGTGCTGAATCCCATTTCCTTCTCTAACGTATCTCTAATAATAAATCCCATTTTCTTTCTCTGTCTGACAAAGGACACTCCCTCCTAGAGCCAGTAATAGAGCAGATTTCTTCAGAGACCCGCTGTGCTGCTCAACCCTGCCTCTTAAAAATTTACGCCACTTACCCAAGGTTACGCAGCAACTCTTTGGCTTCACGCTAAGTGACTGAAATGCCCCTGGTTGCGTGGTGGTTGTATTCCCATCTCCGCAGTGAGGAATTTCCTCTGGTGCTTCTCAGTTCATTAGCGTGCTGCTGTCTGACACCACCAGCCTCCACCAGCTGCCTCCAGCCCGCGCTGCCGCAGGGGCTGCGCCGCACAGACGGGGACACCTGGTCAGTGCAAACCCCCTGCTCCTCGGGGGCTTTGCAGCCCAACCGCGGACATCTGCTCTGAGCTGAGAGTTGGCACTAGAAGGGTTTTGGCCTTGGAAGGAATATATTTACTTTGTACAGCTTTTCTGTAAAGAAGCTTCGGATGGAGAAGCCCAACAATCTATTTAGTCTAGTAACGGCAGAGTATGCCAGTGCTTCTGGAAGAGCCCCCCCGCCAGCGCAGCTGGTTACTTGTATAATGCTTTCCTATAGGAGGGAAAAAAGATACTTCATTCCTCCCTCTTGTTCATCCTTGCCCACAGCACTAGGGCACTGTAATTTTGTCTGGCTTGGCAAAGTATCTCACAGGTCGGGGCGGGGGGGGGAAAGAACAAACCCTTTTGGTTCTGAAGAAAGATATTTTCCTGCAGTTGTGGAGAAAGCTCTCTCTTCGGGATAATTTCTATTCTTCTCACAGGATCTGCTGCAAAAATCTCTCAATGTTACTGCCTTTTGCCAGTCATGGCTAAACTCGATTGCATACTGCTGCAGGCTTTGCTTTTACAGAGTGACTTTCAGCCAACAAGTTCTGAAAGCAGAGCAAAGGTTGACTTGTTGGGATCAAGTGTGAGGATGAAAAGCATATGTATGCCCATTTAATATGGAAAAACATAGCTGTGACTGTTGTGTGAATAAACCTGACGATAGGAACATGCCTGTGTTAGGATGCTGGAGCCAAAGCTGTGCATGTGGGATGCCTCATCAGAGTGGGGAGGACCAGACCACAGATACTCCGTGAAGTTGGAGCCTCCATCCTCTGTCGTGAGCCCAGAGCAAATCTCCCAGGATTTATGAAGTCCCAGTCCCACGTTATCATCCCTATCCCAAAGCAGCCGCTGATCACTGAGGGAGCTGCTGGCCTGTGCTGTGGCAGAGCAAAGGAGATGCCGAGGAAGGCGTCTGAACTGGGGAGAGGGACTGGAGAACAGAAGATCCCTGAATGGGGGAACATAGGGCCAGAGGGGTGCCCTGGGGAGACACCCTCAGGAGAGGGAGCTTGGAGCCCCAAAAGGACACAGCCGTTGGGAGTGGGGAGGAAAGCGAGGCAGGGATGACAGGCAGCGTCTGGCTGATCTGCATGGCAATGCATTCTTATGACTGCTGGGGGTGGGGGGAAGAGAGGGTATTTTTTTTAATTAACCTTTTGCAAAGTGTTTGTGTGACAAGCTTCAGTTATCCCATGGCCCTGAGAAGGAGAATTGTCATCTCGGGGATTTCACAAGGCTGGTGTCCTGGGAAGGGGCACACGTCAGCCCTGGAGACAGGCATAAAAGCAGGGTATGGGTGTCCTGCCAGGATGCACGTGTGCCCTGAGGACAGGGTGCTGGCCAGACCCCGCGGGGCGCCTCGCGGCCGGCTGTGTTTGGACTCCCTCAATTCAGAAAGCTCAGCGCACAGGTGCCTGGCTTGGAAACCTGACTCTGCGGGCTGGTGAGTGTCCGAGAGAGGCTGTGACCCACCTAAGGCTCCGACACCTCATTTAAACCCACTAGATGCAGTGTGAGGGGTTTGTCCTCCGCAGATGAGCGCAGTCGTGAGGGCAGGAGCAGCTCTGCCCTAGGCAGGGCTGTGCTGTCTCCAGGGGGGTGGCGTGGGGCGCAGGGGGACATGGCTGGTGTTTATGGGATGGGGCCAGGAAGGGCAGCCCGGGGCTGGGCTGGCCCCGCAGGGTGCATGCAGTGCCTGCCCGTGTTTGGTTTGGCTCTGCACAGAGCTGACGTCTCCTGGTTAGTATGACGTTATGTGTTATGTGATAATTATAAAAATGTGAAAATAGGACTCAAAGTACCAAACAGGCAGCACGAAGCTTCTAGCAGTCCCATGTGTGTTTTCCTGCTTCCCCTCAGAGTATAACTGCCCCTTTAGAAAAGAGCCTCCTGCTTAGTATAAGTTTCTCATTACTTCGTAGGGGTTCTTCCTTGTAGGGCCCTTAAAGCAGGATTAAATGGCAATGGGTGGCACAGTTCCCTTAGTACATAGTGATCTAGCTCTACATTCAAATGGGCACAGGGCTATTGCTGTTGCTTCTTATTTTCTGCCAAGTGCCAAAGCGGGGGGTTAATGTGAGCCAGTGTAAATGCTTGGTCAATCTTGGAATGGATGTTATGGGCTAAACTATGGTTTGCCATTTGTTCCTCCCTATTATCTATACAATGCCAGGTCCCCTCTGAGCCACCTCCTTGGGGAAATTGTTAATTTTCTCTTACTGGGTGGCATCAGTTTGTTTTTTAGCACGGGTTTCCTCTATTTTACTGGCAACTTGCAAAGCCAGCATGGAGTGGGAGAAGCGGCTCGGGAATCCAGTTGGGATGTGCTGTGTGGCAGGATGAGTATTTTTGTGGTCCCAGCAGACAATGGGACGTGCTGCTTTGTCTCGCCAAGGCAGAGAGGAAGCGGCAGCTGACTGCGGAGCTCCAGACATACCCCCAGTGCTCTGTGGGCTCCCCCTCCTGCCACTTAAATGCTTTCGGTGCCAGGATGAGACCTGTGAGGATGCTGGGATCTTGCTCCACAGATTCTGCACAGCAGATTTATCAAAGCTTAGGCATGAGGCTTGCACTTTCCTTTCTTCTAACTACTTTTTGATCTGGGGATAAGAAGAACATGGGGGCAAGATGAGTCTGCTCCAAGACTTGCAAAGATTTGGGCCACCAGCATTAATTCTTACTGATGTAATATGGTGACTCTCAAATTTGCAGGAGGATTGGCAACCACGAGGTCAGGGCTGCAGCACAGAATAGTCTGATTTGCTTGGGAAGCACAAACGACAGGTTTTAACATAGCTGAAGGAAAGGCAAACATCTGCAAATGTGCTATCCTTTCCTGAAAGGAGTGCTGTGCTTGGCAAAAAGGGTTAATGTTGTAAATGCATCTTTGTGTGTGACCCTTATGCACATAACAGGTGAGCGTCAGTCAATTGTGCTTATTTCAAGGGAGATTTAAATGGATGCTTCTGGACTAGCCTGAGGGGATTATCAGAGGAAAAAAGAAGTGTGTTTGAGACAGAGAAATTCTGGGAAGCCATCCAAACAGGTAAGAAAAAGGATCAAATGAAACTCATCAGATGGCTTTTTCTGACCTCAACTGCTTCATCTTGCAGGTATGCAAGCTTCCAGTCATGGGAGAGATACAGCAGTTGTTTTAAGCTCTTCTTTTATTTTCCCATCAATTTCTGTACTGGCCTATCAGCCCCTATGTCAGCATCACCACTTCTAACCCTTCTCTTTAAATTTGCAATCACAGTCATAGGCTATTTCCAGGACAAGAAAAGGGGTGGGGAGCATCCTCTAGCAGCACCAAGCTAATAGAATATATTGGTGCTCGTACTGTGGGTTATTTAATGAGGAACGTGGCCGGATTATCTGGTTTCTTGAGGAGTATTGACCCATACAACAGCTAGGAGAGTTTTCATTTAGTACCTGTTCCTCTATGTCAAAAAATACAGGTTTTGGCTGTGAGCGCTCACTTAAACTCATGTTCTCTTCTGGATAAATTCAGGATAGTCCTTAGGGAGCTGAAAGTGAGCTACATAGCTGTAAGAGAAGAAGGGGCTGACATTCCTTGATCTTGAAGGTAGTAGCCCTTTCTGGGTGGGAATGGCTGGGGTTGTGGCACTGAGAGTAGGACTGTGCACTGCCAGGCTCCTTTAGGGCGAGAGGGGATCCCTTGTATCAGAAGGGGAGAAGGGGAAGCTGGAGGAAGGTGAGTCTGGTTACTGCTAACAGAGTCCCCTTTTGCTGCAGTCAGAGGATCTCATTACAGAGAAAACATCCCTGGCTGTGCTGGGGTTGTGTTACAGACACGGGGACCTCTCCTTTCTGAGCTGGGTCCGATTTCTGTTGGCACAAGTTCTTGGTTGTCCCAGATAAAMCTTTGTCAGGAATTGTGCTGGCACTGGGCAGAGCCTCAGGACACAGCCGTTGGGAGCTGAAAGAGCTCCTGAGCCTGTTGAGTGCCCGCCTGCAAGATGGGGTTTTGCCTCCCTGCCAGCAGATCGTGTAATGGAGCAAGGAAGTGCTTGGGTTTACCCTGCTTTTGGATGGGATGGACAGGCACACTGTGGCTGTTGTATAGCTCAGAAAGGGAGAACCATAGGGTAGCATCCAGCTCCTGGGTTGCTCCTCCAACCATTTCAGGCCAGCGTGTTTCTGAGAGATGGCCTGGGGAGAAGAGCTCTCCCGGAGACCATGAGAAAGCATGGCCAACTGTGCCCCATCCTCATGCCCATCCCATCGTTCCTGTCCCAGTTCCCTAATTCTAGACAGAAACATGGCTGTTGCATTAAGGAGATTCAAGGATTACATTCTAAGTGTTAAGACTGAAAAATGCACAACTAATTATGTCTTGAACACCAGCCTGTGATACACCCTACCAAGGACAGTGACTGTGCAATGTCGAGCAATTGAGGGGAGGAGGACGTCTGAACGGGTCACAAGCCTTTGCATGGGTTTGTGGCCATTTAGAGCAGCTAAGCTGCAGTCATCTCTGCCTCCTCAGAACCAAGTGCTAATCTGTTTCTTTCTAAGACTGACCAAAAATACCCCTTATGTTTTTATTCAAGAACAGCAGAGGCGAGGAGAGGAGGAGGGCAGATATTCATGGGTGCTGCTGTTCAGGTTCTTGTGCCTTTGGGATCTCCTCCTGCTGTTTGCTTCTCTCATCAGCAGTTCCCACACTCTGTGGACTCTTTGTTTCACGTGGAACATGCTTCATCCATCCTAGGTCCTGATCCCATCCTGAAGGCAAACAGCTTTTCCATGGGCAAAGCTACATAAAGATGTTTTGGGTGGTAGGAGTGGTCCTTGAGTGTCATAATTCAGTTTCTCCTAAGAAATGGAAAAAAATTGCCCTTTATTCTGAATCTTCCCTCATATTGTTAGGTTTCTGTTCAACAAAGGCACCGTGTGCCTTTGCAATATCAAGAGGAGGATTCCAGGTATAGACCTGTTCAGTTCAGTAAATATATTCCCTGATTTTTTTAGCATTCCTAAAATACAGGCAATACATCATTGTCAGGAGACAGTGATTCTCTTTAGTTCCGTGAGCAGACTCCGACTACCTGAAAGGGTTTTTTTGGAAGAAATTATTTGAGGGAAGGAGAAGCAGCATTATAAAGGATTATAAAACAGGTACAATCTTCCTACCCACTGATGTAGGAAGCTAATATGTCATATGTGTGAAAACAAATGAGAACTTAACAAGAGGAAGGTATAATGACTCAAGAGAAGTTTTAGTTGTTACACAACCAAAAGTCCCAGGACCTCCAAAATATTCTAGAGCATAATATTTTTCCCTCTTCTTTAAAAAAATGAGCAAGGTCTCCTTTTTAACATCCAATCCAGAGGTAATCCAGTGCTGTCTTGCAATTTGAAACTGCAGCTTATGCGTTATCTGGTCTTACATAGTTGTCTGTTGCACAATTTTCAATCAAATTGAGGGAAAGGAAATAAAATGCTGAGATTATTTCTTTTAAAGGAATATTATTCCCTGGCAGTGTGCATAGTCTTTGCACTTTCCGATTTGCTGCCACCCTTGATAAATGTGAGGTCCAAGAAATACAGTATCGGGGCTTTGTGATGGGTAAAAGGTGGCATTATCTTATTCCTAAGGAAAGGACAGTCTTGAGACACCTGTCCAAACCTACTAAGATGAGTTCAAGTGATAAAGAATGAAAAAGTGTATTGATAAAGTGTACTTATGCACTTGCACACCATCCCTTTAAAGGGATGTAGCAATGCCATTGTGACAGCACGCAGGGAAGGGATGTGATACTTTTTTTCCAGAGTGATGATAACTTTTGTTTAAAAAAAAAAAAAAAAAAAAAGCTGCCCCGGAGGTGGTGGATCCATGATAAGGACCTGTGGGCAGTGAAGCTGCTGAAAGTGATAGTTCACTGCAGTGCCAGACCTGATAGTGAGCAGGGTTTGAGGCACGTCTCCACATGCTTCTGGGTGAAACCCTTCAGCCAGGTGCAAGGACCGATGAGGTCTCACTTCCAGAGACAGCTGAGTGTGGTCGCTAAAGCTGTCATCAGATGCGGACCTGCAGAGAGCAGGTCGGGCAGCAGATTTCTAAGCCATTGCTGGAGCTGCTGACTCCAAGCACAGGGGGTGATACGGCAGCACAAGATACTCGCTTTGTGGTGTTGCAAGTCAAGTTATGTTTATCCTCTTGGAAAAATTCCCAGCCCACCAGGAGTCATTTCTGACTAACAGGCACTCCTTAATCTGTCTTAATCCCCTCTATAATTTTACACTTATTTAGCCTCATCCAAATAAAAACCTTCAGGTGCTTAAGTAACGATTGATGAGGCTTCCCATCTCTGCTGGGAAATAAATATTATAGTCTCCCTTTCTAAACAAGCAAACTGTCCCTTGGTGAGACAAATAACTTCTCAAGTGAGGGAGTACCAGGTCCAATAACAGATGCACTGCCGGTGCCCCGAACCAACTAACAGATACCATCACTTTGCCGCCGTAAAACCCCCCGTGAGGACAGACACCAGCACTTCCCCGCCGAGCTCATGCTGACGGGCTGGTTGCAGTGCAGGGAGCATGTCTGGGCCAACTGTGGAAGGGGGTGAACCAGTCCTGATCCCCGATGGCGTAAATGTGAGCAGTTCTTGTGCATTCCTGGTGGTGTGTTGGGGAATGCTTGTAAAAACGGAATATTCCAGAGATGCCACTGAGTACGGACTGTAATATCTGCAGAATCTGGCATTGTCAGCAAGCTATAAAACATCCCTGCTAGTTTGCTAGCAGCTGCTCCCAATTTAAAATTTGCCAAAGGTACACAAACATCGGCGCCGGTTGCACGGCACCTTGCGCTGCCGCTCGCTCGAGCTGTTGTTGTTCAAAACAGACAGCGGCATGGTGAAGCTGGGATGCTCTGCTCAAACAGAAAGACTCTGCTGGGGGACTTTTCCAAGCATTTCTCTCTTTTATCATCAGATAATCATGATGTAACCACTTTCCACTTTGGCACTAGAAAAGTACAGCATGTATTCTTCATCTGATGCTCTGCAGTGCTCCTGAAATGAGGGATGTGCCATGCTTTTGTGGGACTAGACTGTATTATCCAGAACTGGGCTGAGCTTGCATGGACTTCCAGAGAAGCTGGGCCCGCTTTTCACCCGCTGTGAAAAATATCAAGAGAAGTTGCAAGAGAAGTCCCTCGTATTGTGTTTCCTGAGCACTACAGAGCTGCAGTCTTGGAAGGAAAGGAGTGAAGCCAGCTGTGCTCTGCAGGCGCTCACCAAGAATAGCTGAGCACTGGATGGGAGCAGCAGCAGCAGCGTCTGTGTGGAGTGCAGGGGCCGTTGCAGATAGTCATCAGAAGATTTGCTATTCCCAAATCCTAGACATAATGATGTTAAAGATAGCTGAGCTTTTAGAGATGCCCTCGGGGGAGGGCTCACTGCTGCACACTTGCATAGTTTTTGCCTTGATTACACAGCAGAACAAATAGCATTGGTCAGGCAAGCAAGGGAGAGGTTTGGAGGCTATCACATAGGCAACACCTGAACCAAATTCTCCCTCCTAGTTTTATCACCTGAATCCTAAGGCGATAAAGCTGCTTGTGTACAGCTGAGGGAGGAGCTCAGCCTAGTTGTACAAAAATCTTTTCTGGTGTGGTGGCTTCCTTTCTGCAGCACGGAAAGGTTGGCAGATGAAACAGTTATTAAATCGATGGCTGTGGCTGACAAACTCATGCTCTGCCCTGCTGGCATGAGTGTGGTCTCCGGCCATTCCCCCCAACCCAGGGGAAAGCTGTCAGGATTTACCTGAAAGATTTTCAGGCTGGTAGAGGAGAGCGGAGCTCAGGGTGCCTGCAGGCAGCACATCTCTGCTGGGGAGCTGCTGGGTCTCACTGTCCTTGGAGGGGGTCACCCCGCTGGTTGGCAGCTCAAGGGGACGATGGGATCCTCTAGCAGGCATGATGCTCCTGGGGTCTCGATTGCATTGCCCCTCTTCTCTCAGAAGCCCACCAAGCTCTGCTGTTACTGGTGAGCAGCAACGGGGTGGCAGCAGCACTGGCACATGCTGGGCTGGGCTAGGAACAGGAGCTGCATACTGGGTTTTATGGTTCATAGGAGTAAGATGGTGTAGCACAGGTGAGGTAGACCTCCCTTCGTCTTCTCCCCTGACTTGCTTCAGACATGAATCCGCTCATGCCCTTTGCCAGGTTGCTGTCCCTCTTTGACTAATGAAGATGCCATCTCACTTACTGGAGGACTGTTTTATTGGCTTTTTTTTTTTAAATTGGGAAAATGGCTTTTTGACAAAAAAAAAAAAAAAAAAAAAAAGAAATCTTTGAAGAAATTTTTTTTACTCTCCCAAATGTTGTTCCTTTTTATAAAAGTTGCCCAGTTTCGATGAAAGATACAAATACAACTGGGAAATACTTGTTTCTTTGGGAACTTTTCATGGACAATAACAAAAGTTGTTTTGTTGTTTTTGGTTTTAGCAGCTTCAGAAAACAAGGCAAATCATGGGATTTGAGTTGGGAGGTCAGTTTTCTTCACGTTTTGGTTCTAAAACATTAGACCTAATTTTGTTTGCCATCTCTATTAGTGATGCAGAAAAGATGGGCAAACAGCACAATAACTACATTTCCAGCCACTGGAACTGGGGGAGGCACTGCGAAGGGTGGTGAGGAGAGAGATGTGGTAGGATAAGACTTAACAATATCAAACTGCATGATCAGGAAATGTAAAGAGAATTTAAAAAAAAAAAAAANAAAAAAAAAAAAAAAAAAGAAAATACTGTAAAAAAAAAAAAAATTAGGGAAAGAATCATCCTAACTTCAAAACTCATGGCTCTGGTAGTCAGGACTACTTAGAAGCATGAAGAGGACTAGGGGTGACAGTGTGAAATTGCTCTACAGCTTTTTGGCTGAAGACACAGGCATGAAATCTTGTACAAAAGAAAACTAGCTGCGGGCTACGCTTGTGGATGACACGAAAGTCATGGCTGTGCAGCTCTGTCCATGAACCTCAGCTATGAATGTGGCTTCTTTCTAAGCCACTGCATTCAATATGTGCAGCAGTGTATTGGTCACAGTCTGGACACAGCCCTTGGCTGAAAAATTTGAAAGGAAAGTAGTTAAAGCGGAAGAAGCCGCTTCATATGAATGTCTGGAAGACCGAAATCTAATACTGGCCTAATCTCTTACATCCCCGTCACAGTGTCTGGGCTGGCTCTCGCTGCCGTGCGCCGTGCTGGACAGCCATCTAGAGGTATGGCTGTGCTGGGAAAGGGGAAGCATTTTGGGTTGCTCAGACGTGGAGCAGGACGGAGCAAGGGCAGGAAGGGACTTCGGGAGCATCAGCATACATTGCTGAGCAGGGAACCTGCTAGTGGCACAGGAGCATCCGCTGCCAGTGATGAAACTCAACAAAAGTGTCAACACAGGGAAGACCAAAACTGGTCTGAGGCATAGACTGGGGCTCTTCAGAGTTATACAGCCAAGAACTGGCCTGACTAAGGTATAAAAGTGGTTACTGGGTAGAGCTGGTGCTGCTTTTAGGATGTGTCTTTTGCTTAGGCAAATGCCAAGTGTGGCGAGTTAGACCTCACAGAAGACTATGGCTGGGCTAATAATATGTTTAAAAGCTAAGGCCAAAATTTTAGGTCTTGGAGAAAGGTAGGACATTTTGCAAAATTTAATAGCTGGCAGAAATGCTTTCAAGAAAAGAAAACTCACTCTGGATGGTGAGTCCTGGTCCTCACCTAGTCTCCACCAGGCTTTGGCTCTTCTTCCTTGATGGGAACTTCACTGATTCATCCCAGAGTCTGGCATCAATGCTAGAACCTGGCTTTTCCCCTTTGCTCTTTRCAAACGAAAGATGTTTGGGAAGTGTAAAAGAGTAGTGCAAACCCTAGGAATTATTGTCATCCATCTGAAGGACCAAATTAGTGCTGACAAGTGCAGTCGGACTGAGGGTCTTCTAGTACCACGTGTTGCAGAGCTTGCAAAAAGTTGGGGATTGGAGCCATCTCAATCCCAGGACTGTCCTGGCACTGGTGTAGTCCCAAGAGTACACTGGGGCTGCTGCTAGTTCTTCCAATTGCCAGGAGACTCAAGGGAGTGATCTGGCAGCAGAGAAATGCTGAGGGGCAGGTACACCGAGCCACTGTAACATGGGTCAGTAGGTTTTTTTCCTTACTTTTTAAATCAAGATATTTGGGGGATTTTTTCCTTCAAAAAAGATCTTTGAGGTATTATATATTTTTCAGCATTCACCATTTCTTTACTTTGTTTAAAAATGCTTTAGCTGTAAGTATAAAAAAAGATAACTCAGGAATGGCCTGGGGTCAGGAGTAGTTATGTGTCCCATTACTGAGCTGAGCATTTTGTCTTTTCAGTGATATAAAATTTCCTGGAGATAGCTGGCTTATGAGTCAAGGCTGAACATCATCTGCAGATCATCAAACCTGTCAGCCCAGTGCCGCTTTGTGCAGAAGGAACTGGTGACTGGCTCGGAGGTGTTAACAGATGAGTGAAAGATGGTTGCCCCAGCCTGCTCAGAGGGGGTACTTCAGGAGGGCAGTGACTTCTCAGGCAGATGACATGGTCAAATACGCACGCAATGTGCACCGCAAGATACAACTTTATTCACATTTCAACCCCATGGAGATGAGGTGCGCGTCAGTGTTGTTCTTTATGCAGCCTCAAAAAATTTCCATGTACCTAGCTGACGCAGATGAACGAGCAGCATCGTCTGGAAAGGCTCTGTGAGCTGGCACACCGGTGCACCTGGAGCAACTGCGAAGACCCAGCTGGTCAATTAGTTACTTGTGTTAATGAAGTAGGTTCAGGATTCAGAGGGTGTCATGGACCTCAAATGAACCTCCACCGTCAGTTGCCTAAAGTCATCCACCAGCTTCCAGATACCCCCTCTCATGCAGAATGTGGTCCACGTCACGATCTGGGGATCAGCTGGTTGGCACTGCTGTGGGACACGCTCGACTCTCAGAAAAGATAGCAAAGCTGATATAACTCCCCAAATAGGGGCACTGTTATGGAAGTTCTCCCCTGGCTTGGAGAGAAACTATCTCTCCTTCTCTTTGAAATACTCTCAGCATGGAGGTTATGAGATAAAGCAGACGGAGGCTTGCCCCCAAGCATGCACTGTTGGAGTTAATATAGGAACTAAATTTCAGGGGCGTTATGTTAGTCTCTCCACTATTCGGAAGGGGCTGTCTGTTTAATCACTGACTTTCAGTGATTTATAGAGGGTTAGTTAAATGTCTGTTAAAGTCAATGGGAGCCTTTTGATGTCAGTAGACTTCAGTTAGGCCCACAGTCTGCCCATTCTTGTAGCATCTGGGTATGTGGCAAGCGAAAAGCATGAATGATAAAGCAGGCAGTGAAAGTAAGGGAGGGCTGAAAGAAAAAAAGCCTTCACTTGAACAAAAGCCTGGCTCAAAGGTACAATGTTTCTCAGAGCTCTGAAATGCACAAACTGTTGCTTTCTTTTTTGGCTTTTCAATGTTCTATTTTGTTTTTTAACAGACAGTCTGTTCTCGCTGCTGTTATTACTTTTAAGTACTGCAGCCCCCATTGGTTGGGGGTGTTGTAGAAATGACTTCATTAGCATTTATTTAGATGTCTGCCTTAGGAAGCAGCCTTGATTGATGTGCTCATTGTCTGGACTTTCCAAATGACTCTGCGGCTGTACTTATCTCCGTTATGCCATTCAGTTTTAAGCAACTGTGACGTTTTTCGGTGTGCGTTGGGGCTGGATTTAATCTTCAGAACATTCTTCAAACCTTAATTCTCACAAAGTCAATTTGGGGGGAAGGTTGTTGCTGCTTTCCTGTTTTATAAGTTGGGGTAATGGATGCAGAGAGGTTAAAAGTGTTACCCCAAGTCAAGCGTAGCATCCCAGCTGGAGCTGGAATGGGAACTGAGGAGATCCTGACTCCATCCTCAGTGTTGAGGCTGTGCTTTTCTTTTGTATACTGCTAGCCTAATGAAGCACAGTTTCTAGATGCCATGTGGACAAATGAGCCAACTCAAACAATTACTAGTTGGCACACTCACCCACACTATTGCAAAGGCCAAAAAATTACTTTTTTCCATCAGCAACATGTGAATGTTTGGATCATCTACATCTACAGCCCAGTAACAGCCACTTCGACCAAGACCTGTCCCTGCACAGTGGACTCTGGGGGGATAGACCAGGCATCCGTGAAATGTGTGTCATTTAGGGGCAAAAGCCCATTCAAGGGTGGTTCGTTGCAGAAGCCAGGCCTATTTTGGCATCTGCAAAAACTCTGAGAGACTTTTTCTCCTCTGAGTTGCTAAAGCCTGAAAAGACTAGTCTTTTTTTCTATGCTGATGTTTAAATAATAGCAGTAATAACTCTATACCCAGATACCTTTCTTTATTTTCAAGACTCTTTGGTCATTAAAAATAATCCCCTGCTTGAAAACAGTAGATGGCAAGAAAATAAACTTGAAAGGCTTTTTCCTGCACAAGAGGTTTGTTGCCTCTCCTAAAGCCAGTGGAGTCCTGGACTTCCCCTTTTGTGGTCAGCAGAGTTAGAAAACACAAGGGTAACAGATACGGGAGCGGGGGCATCAACTCCCGACTGCTGTGAGTTTTGGTATCAGGAATAATCTCCCTGTTTCACATGTAGTTCTTCGCAGGACACTGAAGTGGATGTGAAGGGGGCACAGGCATAGCAATGCTTACACAGGAGTCTCCCGCGGAAAACTTGCCGCTCTAGGAAGCGATGTGACTGAGTGGTGGCTCTTGTGGCAGTGAAGGGCTGAGTGGCTTAGGAGAGGTTACCAGCCTTCAGTTGCTGAAGTTAGCAAGTCTTAGGGCTAGTTAGTGATCTCTGTGAGCTAACACTGGCCATGGTTTACTGTGGGAGACCCTGCTTTTCTAATGGGATGTACAACTGAGCTACTAACCTGATGAAACAATGAAGATCCCACATTTTGCATGTGTTTGGCTATTGCTCTTTTTTTTTTTTTTTTTTTCTTTTTCCTTTTAAATCCATGCTGCTGTATTTTTTGTTTACTAAAGTGTTATGGTTTATTTGTGTTAAATGGCTGCCCTTTTCTGCTCCCGGAGGTGTCTGGATTTCAGTGAAGGATGAAAAAATTCTACAAGTGCAGTCTGATTCTGCAAAATACTGCATGCCCTTGGCCAGCCTTGATTTTGGTGGAGAAAGGGTTATCAGCTGTTTAGCACTTTGCAAGTCTGGAGCCCACGTGGGGCTATGAAAAGATCCTATGAAAAAGGAAAAATACGTTGTGTTTGCAAGAACTTAATTTATCACAGTATTTTATGTGGCTATTAGTAGAAATTAGTGCAGGATTAGTACCTAGAGAGGGAAAAGAGGAGAAAGCAAGTGGATAAGGGACACCTTACATTAGGCACATGTAGCTCAGACCGTTTCACAGGGGATGGGGACAGCTGAAAATTCTCACTCTTTCCTGTTGCTGGATCGGATTCCTTTGGTAGAAAGAGGGCAGGGTGCCCCGGGGAAATATCTCAATAGCCCGAGGCCCCCTCTGACATCAGGTCAAATATTCCGGGTCACATAACTGAAGGCTGCATGATGAAACTCAATATTACAATGGATCAAGTGCTCCTGCCACATGGAGCTGACGTGCTCCTGCCCTAATGGACTTGGTGCGCTCAGCAGATGCTCAGGGAGAACGGAGGATTCAGCTATGGCTGAGCACAGGGCTTGAGCGGGAATGATGGAGCCGATGGATGAATAAACCTGAGCCGGACTTAGGTTAGCACTGGTGGTCACCAACTGCAAACGGAAGGACAGTGGTGGTGGCAGATGAAACTATGGCTTGGCTGGGATGGAAGGGGAACAGGGAAATAATGTTGTGGTTTGGGGAATATTTTTCTCTGCTCTATACGGAGCAAGAAAAAAAGCTTGAAAAAAATGGGAACCCTGATGTGCCCAAAAGGAGAAAGTGCCACTTTCATCTTGTCCAATGACAAAGTCTAAAATTAAAGCTTATTAAATGTCTAGGTCCAGAGAGTGAAAAAAGTAAATACTGTACATATTTAAATGTGACTGACAGGCATTCCAGTGAAGAGACTGCACCAAGAATGTGAAATGGCCTGTCCCTTCGTCCAGGAAAACAAAGTGCAATGAGTTGCCTCCAAACTCCATTTTCAAAGCTCAAATCCCTTTAAATCAATTTCTGCTGCAGATGTCCAAATAAGCCCCAGTTTCTGTCATCTTTTTTCAGTAAAAATAGCTTATCCTCTGACATCTGGGAAAGGTGAAGGTGTTGCCAAGCACTGAGCTGTCATAATTGCTGTCATGATTTGCTTTCTGATTGTTTAAAGTCCCATTAGTTAGATTTTGTTGTTCTTTTATGCTTATTACCATCTTCTGCTAGAAATGAGAGAGCGTGGCTAATGGGAAGGACTCCCATATTCTGCAGAAGGGGCACATAATGTTTTACAAACTTATTCCCTGCCTGCAGTCCAAAGTGCATTGCAGGCTGAACTCTTTAACATCTTGAAAGCACAAAGCAATGTGGAAAAGTAAGATTGAACAGCGAAACCCAAAGCTATTTTTACTGCAGATTTGCTAGTTCACCTAATAAAATGCTCAGAATTCCTAGAACATTTAAGACCTTCTGAAACTTTATTGCCACTTAGGCTTGCTTCTGATTTTTGTATAAATAAAATTCAGATCTTCAGGATGATATGGTGTCAGCAGTATTAATATGTGTTATTTTGCAGAGTGAGACAAGTGCTAGTGGAAAGTGCTGGGTGTGAACAGACCGGTCACAGGCGAGGTGCTGCTGCAGCACGGGCAGTTTCAACCTTCTCCTTTTCAGTCTCCTCCTCATATTCCTCAGACTTTTTTCTGAAGAGTCCTGTTTAGGGGTATCTGTGCCCATTCAGGCTCTCTTCCCTCCACTGAAACTGGTAAAAGGCTCTCCAGTTATTTCTGATTAAAGTCTTGGGGTTTTGACCAATTCTTTGCTATATATCACTTAGCTGCTTTTCAGTGAGAGCTATTTAATTACTATTATGAGCCAGTATATTGTAAACTTGTTTCTTTTGGAACCCTTTTCCAGTCCCCAAGAACATTATTTCCATGCCTTTATTTCTCTTGGATGGGCTATCGCATTGCAACTGCCCTGGGTTAACGCTTGCAGAAGTTTGAACTGCTGGTTTGGCTGGGAGTATTCTCCATTGATCACCTTCTAATAACTGCCGGTGACTCGGTGTCCTGCAGGCTGGTATCTGAGCTCTGCCTTTGCTTCAGTCCAGTTTCATTACTATCCCTTTGATTTCACTCTTTGCAGTCAAGTAGAAAGCTCTCACAGAGGTAAGGGATGACATACATATTACATCTACAAAAATTACAAATTAGTCATCACAGCTAGATTCAGACCCATAAAGGCGGTTCTGTCATCTGTCCTTCCACTGCTTCTCAGAGCTGCTCTCTTCCAGATCCTGAAGCCTCCAGAGTAAAGCTGTTCTTCTGGCTGGGAGAGGTTTTTCATCTGGGCATAACAGAGGAGGCACCGAGCTTGAGAGGGACAGACCAGGGGGGTTTTATCTGTCCTGGTAAGACCAAATTTCAAGGCAGCTAATCATCTCATGAATGGTTCTAATGGTGAGATGACAGATAATCAAAGCAAAACCCAGATTTGTCCTTAGACTTGGAATAATCCTGTTCAGGAAATCCTACAGGGCCACGTTTCTTTATTATGAGCTTGGAAGAGTTCCCTGACCTTGGGACAGTGAGCACTTCTCTCAAATGGCTGTTCACTAGGGATCGACAAACTGCAGAGGGACCTGATATTTAATTGGAAACATACCCAAATGCATGCCTCCCTGAATTTCCTGTGTCTGCAGTATTGGCCAAGAAATCAATTGCCTCTTTATACGGATGCTTTCAGAGGCTTCATATAGGCTTCGATGTGCTCTCTGTGGTGGTGCAGACTTGCTAGCCCTTGCCCCTAAGCATACCACGGCATGAAGAAGGTTCTTCCAACATATAGCAGAACCTCACTCATGTGCTTACTTGGTTTTCACGCACAAATTCCCACTATAACTAACTTCAGGCAGCTCTGCGGGGCAGCGAGGCTTTGATAGGGATGTGTGACCCCCCTGCCAGGGTCTGCATGCCAGCCTCAGTGCTGCCCATGAAACCCTGACAGCAAAACCTACGTTGATACAAAACCTATAAAAACCTGGCTTAACCGACAGGGACCAGGGTGAGGTTTACCCACCAAGCCTCCACTTTTTCTTCTGTTTTCTGCGGAGGAGACCAGCTTTCCCAAATATGTGATTTGTGAGAAAATTTGATTTGAGAGTCAGTGGGTCTCCTAGCCAGATAAATGTTTTAATTTCCACCCAAAAAGCACTGCAGCTTTTGGGAGAGCTGTGCTCTGGGGCGACCAACCGCGTTTCAGCCCCTCGTTGTCCTCAGCAGCACTGCAGTGAGGGTGGTAYCAAATGGCAAAATAGCAGTGTCTTGGGGACAAAGTTTGGTTTCTGTCTGAAAAACTGTGATTTTATGGCCTTCTGAAAAAAATATAAAAAAAATTCTCATGTCTTGATTGATGCCTCAGGGTTGTCTTTTTCATAAAACTCTTTTTCACCTGTTTGCCCTGCCCTTTGCAGAGGGCAGCCTGCTGGTTGGGGCTGGGGAAGCCACTGTCTGTCTGCCCCGGAGCTGAGCTTTGCAAACCTGCCATCCCAGGGCCGCTGGCAAGGGCAGGCGGTTGGGGACGTCCCATAAATCCAGCGGCTGCAAAATCCCACCCTAATAAAAGCTGTACCCTCGGTYGCGCACGTCGGCAGTGGCGGGCGGGGGGGAGGGCGAGATGGGTTAAATAACGGTTAAATAAGGCATGCTGTTGCCTCAGCAACCCCCTCCCTGTGCACGTTGGAGCTGGAGCGGGTGTCGGACCCCTGCGGCTCTCCAACAGTGATGGGGGTCGGGGAGGCTGATGTAAATCTGTTCAAAATGGAGCGACATCCCGGCTGCCCTGGTACCATCCTGGTACCCCAGAGAAATGATGCTGGGCTTAGTCCTGTTTAAAAAGGGGAAAGAAATCTGTCCCTATAATAAGCTGCTGAGGGTGGCTGCCAGACACCCCCCACCCCTTGCACCTTCCTGAYGTCCCTGGAGGAATGGGGTGGGATATTTTGGGGAGCAGTGTCAGCCTCAAGGACCTGCCGATTCTGCGCGCTCGAGCTGGTGGTGAGCTGGAACCATCAGGTATCACCTGTGGGGCCAGCAGCTGCCAAATCCCACTTTTCCATGCTGTTACAGGAAAAGTGGGCTTTTGCATTGGATTATGGCTACATCCAGGCTCCCCTGTAGGAAGCAGAAATTCAGGCAGGGCTGGAGATAGCTGATAGTGAGAGTTATCACTTTTTGCAGGTGAAGCAGCGTGGCTTTTCCCCTTGGAGGAGGTTGGGGTGGGGAGGGAAGGCAACGGCTCAGGTGTGCCCTGGGTGCAGGTGAGCTCAATTGCTCAGCAGAGCCCCTGCAGCCGAGGCTGAGCCAGATGGGGACCAGAGTGTATGCCAGAGCCTGGGGTGAGTGGAGTGGATGGCTCTCCAGAGCAAGGTAAGGTTGAACTGGACTTTATTTAGGTTTCCTTGGAAGGTCTTATGTTGGTWGGGTGCTTTTTGCAAGGTCTTGCATTCGTAGCATGGTTTTTGCTGGTTGGAGAAGCCAGTGAGTGGAAGGCGTGGAGCTCAGGCTGGTATTGGAGGGGATGAGCTCAGGAGCTGGTGTTGGTGACCTCTGAGGCTGGTTGTCTTGGTTGAGGCAATCCTTGTTTTGCTGTGTTTTGATGGTGGGAGTTGGAGATAACTACCTGGAGGACTAAGTCTTAGCAGGAGGAGCTGTTGGAGGTGAATGCTGTTATGTGAGGAGATGGAAGGGGTTGATTAATGTGTTGGTGTCTCACAGGGAGTGCTGTGGGGGAAGAGTTACGGCTGGATTTTCTTTTTTTTGCTACAGTTGTGCTGCCCCCTTGTAGAAAATGTGAAATTTTATGAGCGTTCTCTGAAGCAGGATTATTTTATCTCCCTTTTGCAGAGTTGCAATGAAATATGAAACTCACGGATGTCATGGTTTTCTATTTCTGTTACAAATCCCTTCCAAAATGGATGCATTTACTGTATGAAGTTGCTTGGACTTCCCAAAGACCTCAACTCTGCAAAGCAAACTGCAGCCGTCTGTCCTTACGTGAATTCTTTGTAGGGCCAAGACCTGAACTGGTTTGGGGATTTTCTTTTCTATTTTTCCAAGTGAACAGGTATCTGTTATAAAGACACTAGTGCTAAAGGCACTGATTTCCTCGTATGAGAGTCAGCAAGATGAAATCAGTGAAATGCGAGGTCCTCACACTCCTTTAGCCTGGACGGGTGGGTTGGACTTGTTGCATTCTGCTATGGTGCCTTTCCTTGGGCTTGTCCCAGTGCTGGAGGGAATTTTCGGTGGAGCCAGCTCCCAGTCTGATGGCTGAGGTAGCGCATTTCTCTGCGCCGTGGCTTCTGACGGTGTCTAGACGAGGGCAGTTAATGCTGGGCTGGTTACTGCCCAGTCATGTTTCCGAGGCTGACTTGGCACTGATGTGGGCTCTGCACTTGAATCACAAAAATGCAAGAACTGAAGCTATGGTTCTGATACAATCTTGTGGCACTACCATCTGGGGCCCCAGGCACTAGTGCTAGTGTTTTAGCCTCAATCGTGTTCACACCAGATCAGATCAGTGAATTACAGATTTGGGTAGGTCAGAATTTACAGTTTCACATCCTAAATCTGTGTTTTTGTCCCTGATTGCTTGGGCTGTTCATTTTTCTGCCCAAACTCTCCCTAATCCTGATTGATATTTGTTTCCCACTATTAAACCTCTTGAGAAATCATAGTATCTGCCGTGTGATTTGCATTGGACAAGTATAGTCAGAGTTCATGGAAACACTTTGTGAGAGCTTTCTCCACACCTTGCTGAGTTGATTCACACAGGAGTCAGCAAAGGCTTTGGAGTCCTGTATCTGCTCGGGTTTTGTAAGGAGGCAACAAGACTGAGAAATGAAGCAATAGTTTATCTCCCTCTTACGGCCAGATTCAGAATGGCTGCGCTGCACACAGTTTTTGGTAGGGAGTCCCTGCACTTGTAAGCTTTGGTGGTTGTGGATATGCGGGGCCCTGACTGCTCACAAGGAATTAAGCTGACCTCTCTTTAAGGAAGCTGGTAAAATATATTTTTCACTACAGTATGAACAGGAAAATATCTGTGAAAGAGTTAAACTGCTCCAGTTCCTTGCAGGTTTGAACTGGAGAAACTGGTCTCCAGTTTAGCAAAAGGTTGGAGAATGGGATCCTGCTCAGCGGCAATTGCAGGAGAAGGGGCTGAGAAGGAAGGGGCTGTCAGAAAACTCGGCTGGTACCCAGTGATGCCGATGGTCCTGGAGCAGTGGTGTGCTTGAAGCAGGTGGCATTCGAGAAGTGTTGTGACAGCGGGTGCTGCTCTTGCTTTTTCTAGTGATGTGGCAAAAAGAGAGTAAAACACTCCGTTAAATGTTCCAGGTGTGACTTCTAACCCTCCCGGCGCYCCTTCTTCTGGCCAAAATCAAAATGATATATTGAAAACTCTCTCTTCCAGGCCTATTGGCTGTGCCTCGTTAAAACCAGTCATGCTTGTCCTAAAAACAGGAGAGGAAGTGGAGGTGGACGTGGTTTGGATTCAAGACCCCTATATTGATTCCAGTGTGGATTCAGAGTGCTTTGGCAATGACTAGCTCAGTGTTTGGGGCAGGGGTTGGTTTGACCCACTATCCTGACAGGGGCCCAAGTTTGATCCTTCTCTGTGCCAAGGATTCAGAGTTGTGGTTTGGACTTGCCTCCAGACAGTCATGATTATTTCCCTTTCCCGGAGAGGGGTTTTGTTGCCTGACCTGTAGGCTGGGAATCTGGGTGTCTCGCTCATCTGGTATCAAGATTCAAAACTGGGCTGGTTGTGAATTCTGTAATAAATTTTAAGCTTGGAACTGCATTACCATGATGTGGGAGTACTTTAGGGATGAGTAAGGCCTGGGTACCAATGAGGGAAGAAACCAAAGATGAGAGATCTTCTAATGTATTACTCTCTCCCATTTGGCTGTCCTCCCTTCACCAGATATGCTTGGGTTTAGGTGTTTAGTTACAGGGGACTGATCTAACAAACCTGCTTGTAGTTACTCAGGGATTCATCTGGAGACTTGGGTTGGGTTCAGCCCTACCAGACAGAGACATCGTGCTAACTCTAGGATGGGATGTGGTTACAAATGGAAGAACTGTTGCTGGAAAATACTGGCTGGTTTAGGCAGAAGCTAAATATATAATGGCAATTTTGATTCTGCTTCTTTTGGTGAAGTCTACTTGAGTCAGTATCTGACTTGCTAACGGACTAGATGCTAGTCAGTAAAATAGCTAATGAGGGCAGAGAACTGGTTAGGCTTGCATCTTTGCTCAGTGAGTTACTTTTTCTATGTCACTTAGCAGCATTGCTACCTGATGGTGAGATATCTCTTGAACTGATGATGTTAAACTAATGCTGTAGTATTGAGCCTGAACCAAATGACGTGCTCAAGAGCCTTCTTTGCAGTTGCAAAAGTGCTAGAATAATGCATGTGTCCAAAGTCCAGGCTCAGGTGAAACTGTCATCTTGTTAAGGTGGTCAGGAGCTGCAGTGACTATCTTGCTCTGTTGGTAATCTGTTTCAGGTTAAATTGAAAGAAGTGTCTCTGGAGTCGTCGCCACAGAACAGCTACATAGCGAGTGTCTGGGGGAGCATCCATTTATTTTATGTAACACTTGTATGAGAAGTTGCAAAAAAAAAAAAAAAAAAAATCATGAAATGCCTATTAATCATTTATAGCAAGAATCAGTTTTACTTCAAGAATGTGTTATAAACACATTATTCATCACTTAACTCCTGTTCAGTACTTGTAATTGAGTTTCTCTTGGACTAAAAGATGTATGTTCATAAAAATAACATCACTGTGATTCTGCCTAGATTGCTTTGTGTGTTTGGTGGTATGCATTACACATACATTTTTCAGGAATAATGGGGGAAAGGCAATGGACTTCTGCTCTCACAGACAACATAACGGGACACTGTCAAAGGAAAAAACATCAGAACTGTTGTAAGGCTGCAGTTCAGGTTTTGACGTGAAGAAGGGAAAACAGATGGTGGGAAAATAAGAAAAGTTCTGCAGTGCTGCAAGTAACGCTTGAAGATGTCTGCATGATATGAGAACTCCCGGAACAACTAAGAAAGCCTCCCCTTCTTCTTCTCCTCTATTTTCTCTAGTAAGACTGTAAATTTAGTTGGTTCACTTAAGAGAACCAGATTATACTTGTCTTTGACTAAAGAACATTATAGAGTTCAATGTCTGAAAATTTAAGAATTATGTATCCAGTGGAGTTTTGGGTTATTCGGAGTGCAGGACAGTGGCATTTTGTGTTTTGCTGGGACTTGGATACATCAGTTATATACCTTCCAGGACACCCAGCTCTGCAGGAAAGCTACAAAAACCTGGGCCATACAGTTGGTGTCCAGACTAATTTCTCAAGCCTGCTTTTGCCAGAAGGGTCAGCTGGCGAAAGTTAATTAATACAATCCACTTCCTTGTACTCTGGCTTGTCTGGCTTTCGTGACCAGAGTGATCCATCAACCCCAAAGGCAGCCCAGGAAAGTGCAGCAGCTGAGGCACTGCTGGAGGGGAGAGTGCTGACATCTGCTCATGGCTTTTGGGGTGGCCGTCATCAGTGGCACCCTGCTCTCCCTTCTTTTTCCTCCCACCTTAAGATCAGGGTGGTTTTCTGCTTTACTGTATTTTAATCATATGGGATGTGTGATAATTCCTTTAATAGCCAAGCAGCAGCTAGAATTTCAGGCACTGCCTTATATGCAGCTTGGCTGTGATTGATAAGTGCCAGGATGATTGACTGATGCATGGCAATTCCATCCTTCTAGATAGGTTTGTGGGTTTAGGTAGGTTTTTTTCCTCCTTCATGGGGCTTGTGAAACTGGGTTCATCGGCTCATAGTTCAATCCATCTGCTTCTAATTCTGAAGTCACGATCTGACAGTAAATGGCATAATTAAAACCCCTACTCTGGCCAGCAAGATGTGGATTTCAAGATGACTCCGTGGGACTTCAGCTATAGTGTCTAATCCTTAAAACTTGTACAGGGTATCACAACTTACCGGTGTGTATGTATACTGATGTATGCATTCCTTTCATTCCGTGTTTTCATTGTATTGGGCCTAACTATAGCACCTGACTCCCTCCCCACTCCAGGACTTGCGTAGGAGGGTAAAGTTATCTTCACTTTACAGGCAAGCAAACAGGTAAAACAACTAGCCACAGGCATGGCTGTGGGCTTGCAGGACTCTGCAGAGAACTTGTACCTCCTAGTTCCTAATCTAGTACCTACCTACCGAGCCAGGCTGGCTCCTGCAGGCTTTGGACTCCGGCATTTCCATAGGGCAGAGCAGCCACGGAGCGGCAAGGCTGGTTTTCCAAGAACGCAACTCCCTGCATGTTCTGTTTAAACTCCAGCTGGTCTCTTGTGACTGGGCAGAAACAAATGCACATGGTTGGGACAGGCAAAGCCAAGGGGGCAGAAAATCTTTTAAGCGCCTTCACATTATTTGTATATCAGATGAAGAAATAGCGCAATCTCTTGAAATTTATTAAAAGCATGAACATATTCATCTGAGAGAGAAAATTCAAGGTACTAAATGACTGCCCAGGAAACAGGAACAGTCAACTTGAATGTGAGAAGGGCTCTGAGATCATAGAGAAGGCCCATTTGACCACTGAGGCTCATCCTCCTAATGTATGGCCCTGCCCCTTCAGCTCCACAACGGCATCTTATTGCTTCTTGAATTATTCAAGTCTCTTAGACCTGTCTGCCTCTTTGGACTGTATTTAACATATCCAGCATAGCGATGTAAACTGACTAATATGACTAATATTTAGTCTGACATGCTACTACGCAAGGGAACAATTTCACTTCTATGGTAGGTACAAACTTGTTCTTTTGTTCTGGTGTGAAGATTTCTATAATATCATTGAGTTATTAAGGCTGGAATCCTGTTTCTATCAGTTGCCAGGGACAAATGTATATAATCAAAGGGCACTACCTACCATTTCTTCATCCTGGTAAGGACTTGGTGGTTTTTCTCACTGTCCCATTAGATGTAAGGTACGCTTCCAAAGCTTGTTACTTCCAAGGCTCTGATCCAAAGCAAGGATGTCAGAGCCCAAACATTAAAGACTATGATCCCAAATGTGGATTGGCTGCCTAATCTCATTAGGTGCCTCAGTTCTGATCTGAAAGTTCCCACAGTCATTGCAGCCATGCACTGTGCATAGGCGGAGACCAACTAAAGGCATAGCCCTACACAGGYGCAGCAGTGGCACAGCGTTAGTGTTCAGAGTTTAACACAGCACCACATTCAAAGACAGAACAATGGAAAAACCTTTTCAGAACTATGGTGGCTGATTCTGTTCTCCTTCACTCAGCTGCTAGAGCACTTGTCAGAGGTAGGGAACATAGGTTCAGATTCCCTCTTCACTGCAATAAATCCAGCTCTACTTACTATTTTTTAAAACTGAACTGGCGTCCCTGCTCCCTAACTACTACTACTGTAATCCCGACTTTGTCTAAGCAGTTAGAATGCTTTTTACTTGCTCTCTTTCTAGACTCTTGAACTTTTTTTTTCCCCTGCATAAATGGCTCAGTTTCAAAAAAGTGGTCGAGACGCCCTACCAGGAGGTAAAAGATGGATCTTTTCCTGCCAAGAGCTGCCCTTAAGGCTCTAAGGGAAAACACCTACTACTGATGTGGAGAGCAGTCTTCAACCACCAAATCAATATGCAGGAGAGAGCCCTTTCCTCACATACCCCTTGTCCTGTTTTATAGCAGGAACACAGACTATGTAACAGCAAGAGTCAAGCCACACAACCAGATTATCCCAAAATACAGATTTTTCAAAACATATCAAGAAGGTTGCAGCCAATATAGTTATTACTAAAAAGTACAGGTATTTAAGTTCCCATTCCAAGAGGAACACTCTTAAAAGGGATAAAAATATTGACGGAAGAATCACGTATCAGCAGGACTATACAGCACTGTGCAGAGTGCAAACTTACTGCAGTGGTGAGGTTCACAGAGCTCACTTGTAAAGGGTTTAAAATACCAGATGTTCTGTCACCTCCATTTCTGCATATAACTCTGTTGAGAGGAGGTACTAAGCAAAATAAGTTAGCTACAAGATTAAACCACAGCAACCACCTTCCCTACAAATTACCTGTTTTGAAAAGGGAGTAGAGTATAGCTGCAATTGCATCTGTTCACATACAAGGTCYATGGGTAAGGCTGTAGTTGAGGTATGTAGCCCATGAATAGCAAGGATTCAAACATTATTAAGTGTTATTCAGTGACACTTACTCTTCTTAAAAGATTGCTATCTGAAAGGAAAAAAATGGAATAGCTCTAGCCTATTGCCAGAAGTGCATTGTTTTCACAAGGTTGAACATGCCTTCACCATCACTAGCACCAGACTGAACTTACTCAGGATTTATACCTCATAAATGATGTGAGGTAAGGTCAGCTGAGTTCTTTGATACTTCAGATTTTTTTGAGAGAGACCTTGTATGGAGAGGAATACTAATATCCATYTTATTTCATGAGAACTTCTACTAACAACCCCCTGTTGTCAGACCTGGATTAATCTATGAACTGTGTGAGGTCACACTTCCATTAGGGTTCCAGCCATCAGGACTCCTGGATTTCTTTAAAGTAGTTTTTCCTTAAGAAAAAAATTCTGAAAAAGCTAGGAGTCGGAGATGCTTTTTGAAATCTTTTATTGCAAAAGGTATGGACATTTGCTGGCAGAATATTTGATCACATTCTCTACTTGACTGTCATCCAGAGGACACTGCATGCATTCAAGCTGAAAGCATAGGACAGTTTCCATTAGGCACCTGAGAAATTTCACAGGAAAGAAAAGTCTTTCAAGTTGAAAGAGACAAGTTTCAAACTGATCACCTACTCTGGTGCCCTTTGCTTCCCAGAGTTACCTAGGAAATAAGAATTAAATCAGCTATAGTCATAGCCAACTGTAAACATTTTCCTGCAATGCAACAGAATTTATCTAGATAATTGATCCTGAAGTGTTCTTTCCAGTTTTAAACAGGAAATGTCTTTCCCAAAGCAGGCAGTGCAATGGGTTACACCTGACTTGGCACCTACTACTCAATGCTGTGTTATGCAGCAGAGGTGTATGACGCTTCCTCTCGTCTGGCTTATATCAAAGAAAAYCTGTCAGCTCTTACTTGGTCTCCAAGAGACTACCCCACCCCCCCAAAACATCTTTCTTTTCTTCCTGCTCCCAAGTCCAGTATCATCTCAGACCACTTCCCTGCTCCCTCCAGACAAGAGCCAGCCCCCTTTTTCTTCCCACCCCCTTGCCTGAAGGCATGACTAACAAGAATACATGCTGCTCTCTGTATTGCTGTTAATAGCAAAAATATCTTCACATTTTGGCTGTCCCTCCACACGCAGAACTCCAGGTGCATCTGAATTTCACTGATTTCAATGCCTTCCCACAGGTCTGATAAAGGTTAATCATCTTTGGCAGACAGCAATCCTGCACCAAATGGAACAAGTAATCCATTGCCAATCTAACAGGACACGTATTTTGCAACTGCAGCTGCTTAGTATCAGGAACTCACTGCAAGAAAAAAGAGAGTTTAGAGGATGGTACCTTCACGAGTAAATGCATTTGAATAGAGAATAGATTAGAATATATTAATTAACAGCTGCACTTAGCCGCAGGTTATAATGGACTTTAAACTACTTGAACCAGACAAATGCACAGATCTATCAAGGCATTAAGGCTGCAAGTCACAGATAACTAAATAACTCAGGATGATACTACAGGCAGTTTAACTTCTACTATTAGATTAAAAGTCATGCTAATTGATCTAATAATTCCAAGCATAAGAACAGCTATTGTAGGTTACTTTTTCCTTCTTAATAAATCAGCTGTAGATTATAAGGAAAATTTTTGCTTTCAGAAAGCTTTAGCAGATAGAACAATTCACAATTAACTTCCTTTCATGCAGTACGGTTTTAAGTTCCCCAGCAAAGCTGCAGATTGAAATTTTCCATCAAGATAGTGATTCCTCAGTAATGTGCACACAGGCCTCAATATTCAAATCAACGTTAAGATACAGGGCCTTAGCAGAGATGGGTGCATAGTCATTTGTGTTAAGACAGAGTAGCAATTATAGCCCCCTGAGGCCCCTTGAGTTATTTTAATCACAAAAGCCAGAATGAACTTGTTTGCAACAAAGGCACCCTCAGTCCTCTCAGCTGGAAAGATATAGGTTGCTCTATTTAAACCAGTCAATTTGGAATGAACAGTTATTCACTCCCAGAGACATTACCCTTACTCCAGCAGCGAATATTTCGGTCACTAACAATTCAACACTCCAGTGTATGTTCTAAAGAAGAGCTATCTAAAACTTTCAATGCTAAAGCACAATAACTTGTCACCACTCTACTTTCAGCTGTGTTTCAGTAAAGGATATATATTTTTAATCCATTTGATATTGTTCTGAAAGCTATCCAGCCAATTCCATGTCAATCACTGTTGGATATGCTTTTACAGGAATAAAAGGCCTTTTGGCCTGATCCAAAACCAGCATTGGCAGAGTCCACAGTGTTCCTTGATAGCTGTTTTACATCATACCTATGTCTTCAGTCCTACTATATTTTTAGCAGACACTTAAGTGGAAGCAGCTCAGATGACTGTCTGACATTGACAACATGCTGATGATCAAAGTGTCCTCCCTGTCAAGCCAGGAAGAATACAATGTCTTCTCTGTCTTGAATTATACAAACTACAGAGATGAGGTATGTGAAAAAYGTAAGTAGTAAGTGCAGAGATACAAGACCTTTAGGAGGCATCCTGAGATGGAGCAGGAGGATCCTTATTCTCAGGCTCTGGAGGAGGAGCTGGCACACTTTCCTCTTTCTTTTGTGCAGCCAAAAATTCATGAATCGCCCTCTCTATCTGAGGCCTGAAGATGTGGTTTAGTTTTGGATCCACCACCTGAGAAATAATTCTGTCCACTCCAGCTTCCAGCATTCCTGACCTTGAACAAAGACAAAGGAGTCATTCAGCTCCTCTGAAAAACTTCTCCCCAATCTCCTCCAGTAATTCTCCAGAGTCCTCCTGTCAACTGCAATTAGCATTAACATGGTGAGAACTGCAGCCCACTCAGTAGATCCTTAACAGGGAGTTGTTTCAATCACCTATTTCCCCCCACCCCCTCTCACTTCTCCCTACAGAATTAACAACTGACATCTGGTCTCCCAGGTACTTAAATGACATGTTGGACAAGAGCCACTTTAATAGGGCTCATGTGGAAATGAGGTCAACATGAAAGCAAACAAACACGTTTTGGCACAAACAAGGGAAACAAGCTATTCTGAGGAGGAGGGCAGGTGAGAGCACAGTCTTTTCTTTGGCTGACTTGAGGGAGAAGAGGCCTTCCCCCTAATAGCGTTACTGTCACTCACTCCTTATAACTGTTAGTCTAGACAGATGGGTATTAATTATAAAAACAAGCACATGTAGCACACAGCAAAGTTCTGGAACTGAACACTAGTAATTGAAGTGACTTATTACTTCAGGGGCTGTGTCAGACTCTTGGATTGTGGGGCACAGGCTGTCTAGCAGGCTTAAGTCATGTCTGCAAGGGAGCGGGGGACAGGAAATGGAGACATTGCCTGGCGCTCGGAGAAGTAGCCACAAGACTAATAAGGCCGTGAATGCTGGTGAACGAGTGGGTGCAGGGTCATGGCACATCATGTCACCTACAGGTAACAGCACACATATATGTGCATGCAACAAAGGACATACACATCTTGACACCCTCAGTGCTCAGTCTTGCAACTACAGGAGTGACAGGGACTCTTCAAACTCCCTAATACTGTGTGTCTATTCTTTGTACTAATAGCCTACTTAAAGGGAACGCTTTACATTCTTCTCATTACAGGCTCTGTGATATAACAATTTTCAGTTGTCTGCTTCATTCTAGTGGCGGAGTAACATGACATAAGAGGAAGCATTGACAGACATGTCTCAAGGACTCAAAGTAGAGACAGGAAATTCTGTACTTCCAGTGGACACCCCCTTCTCTAATCACAGATTAAACAAACTAATGATACACACTAATGATTTACAGGTTCTGTCAAGTGCTTTGAAATACAGTTTCTTCTGTGTGTGAGACATTCTAATAGCTTTCCTTATAAGCATAAATGCCATTATCAAGTTCCCTACTGCCCCTCTCCCCACAACTTTTACTATAAAGGTTTTATCCATGACTTTTAGTCAAACAAGCTAAGGCTTGTGCTTCAGACTGCAATGAGTTAGTAGCCAGAGATACTAAACCTAAATCTCTAAGCAGCATAGTTTAAGCTGTCATGCTGGAAATGTACTATCTTAAATAGCCGTACAAAAGCTACCCTCTGCTGCATGAAATCAGGCTAGCCCAGTTTGATTACTGCCTGCTAGTGGTCAGAGTCTACTTAAACAAGCTTTGGCATCTTCAGGATTTTTTCTTTAAGTGATGTAGGCTCTTCTCTTTTCTGAAAATAAAGATCAAGGCCATTCAGCTCAGCACAGCAGGCACAGTTTTGCTAGCAGGCACAGCCTTGGTTATTTGCAGCAATAACTTGGCTAGATAGTGAATATGCTGCTCAACTCATGAAAATAAAAATTTCAGGTAAAGCAGTAATGTAAGCATTTCAATGAGACTTAAGACTGCATCCGCTATTATAATGAAACTCGGGAAAGCACAACAGAAAGTGTTGTGAAAAACTTAATTTTGCAAATTCTTATTTGACTTAGGTGATGAGATAAGATAGTTATATATTACTTATCAAATAGCATTACCATTATTTTACAGAATGTTGCTTACTTACTGAATCACACTCTGCCTCAGCCCATTTCGTAACTGGTTTTTGTTCATTGTTGGATTCCATTCCTGTTTGTCCAGGTGGGTCGATACAAAGTTGTCTACTTTCTGCCTCAAATTTTGATAGGCTGGCTAAAAAAAAAAAAAAAAAATTCCAGTTAAACAGCTAAAAGATCTCAAAACAATCCCCTGCCAGAGTCCTTCACAGTACATCTTTTGTCACGTACACTACTGTTCTRTTGTCTATATTCTCCATCCTTTCACTTTCTGAACAAAGGTAAGCTTGTTTTACCTAAGAACACAACTGGTAATTGCAAAGAACAGTTGGTCAGTGTGCTATTATAATAATTTAAATAGCTGGATAGATTGGTTTTAAAATTGTTGTCTGCTCGTAATATTACTTAGTGAAATGCAAACTGCCTGTGCAGACAGGAGTTGTTTAAGCAGAGTTCTTGTTGTCTGGAAACCCTCCATCACAGAATTCCTAGGAAACTGGCTGAGTAATATTGTCACTAACAAAGAACTTAATTATTTGCTTCAGTGACGCTAACACAGAAGATAAGAATTACGCAGATTTCATCAGTGGAAATTTAATTCCAGTGAACAGGAATTGAACTAACGAACCCATATAAATACACAGGACCATCCAGATCCTGGTACCGTGCAAGGAAAGGACAAGAGAGTGGCAACATTTAAATTTCAGAATTTGATATGCATATGGGATGATGAATGAAGGGGTTAGTAACAGAGGTGCAGTGTCTGTCCTGGGCAGTGTATATCTATCCTGACAAAGCTGCTCTGACCTATGGCTGCTCTGTGCAAATGACCTGACAGCTTCAGGAATGGTTTTGTAATAGCTGCTGGGGTGGCCTAGAATGACAGTTGCAGGTCCCAGAACAGGACTCTCGCTGAAAGCCTAACAGTTTGGGAAAGCAAAACACCAGTGTTTAATTTTGACAGGGCAATTGTGAACAACCCAACTTCAATATTGCCAACAAATGCTCAAGAGTTCATACTGTCACTGAGGAAGAAATTAGTTTCAAACAACAGTCTGAGAACATCTACTCAAGAAAGAAAGGTTAAACGTTTGTTTTGGAAATGAGGGAATTACGCTCAAGAGGAGCAGTGTTCTTATGGGAGATCGTTTTCCTAATAAGGCCTGGGATAGAAAATGAAAGTCTGAGCCTGTTCTCTGGCCTGTTTCTCCTCTGGGGTGTCGCTACCGCTTCCAGCCAGGACCACCTCTAGAGCAGCCTGTCTGACAGGTGCCGGGGGCACGAAACCCCACCGAGCGGGAGAGCAGCACCGCAGCTGCTGCCCGCCATCCTGGCCGGCCTCCCCCAGTCCCGAGTGCGGGACACCGGGGCGGACCGGTGGCGGGTAGAGGGGAAGGGAAGGGATGCGGGTGCCCCTTCGGCCAACGGTAGCCGGGTTCCAGGGACGGTGCCCGCAGCTCCGGCCTGGGGAGGAGACACCGGCCGCGCCGCCCCGCCCCGCCGCCGATCCCCGGGGGCTGCCCGGGAGCCGGGCCGCCCGGTTCGGCGGCGCTACCTTGGTGTCCACGTCGGCCAGGCAGTCCCGGCGGAAGCCGTCGAACAGGCCGCGGCTCTTGAGCTGCTCCACGATGATGGCGATGAGCTGCGCGTCGCCGGGCGGCAGCGAGGCCGGGTCGGTGGCGCCGGGTCCCGAGCCGGAGGCCGCGCCGCCCGCGCCCCCTCCGCCGCCGGCTCCGCCGCCTCCCCCGCCCGGGGCGGCCCCGCCGGCGCCGCCGCTCTCGGACATGGCCCACGGTCTGCGCCCGGGGCCCGCCAGCGGCTGCGCCCCGCTCGCCCGCGGCCCCCGGCACCGCGACCGTCGCCGGCGGCGCGCCGCGTTCTGCGTAACCCTGGCGCGCCGCATCACGGGGAGGCGAGTCCTCCACGGGAGGTGCGGTTATAGGCCGGGGGCTGCTGTGTGGCTTGGGAGAACTACAAATCCCAGGGTGCACCGCGACGGCATCCCCCGCAAGGCAGCGGAGGGGCGGGCGCCTTGCTTTTGCGATGCATCTTGGGAATTGTAGTTCGCATGGGGGGGACGGTGCCAGCCTTCCCCCCCACCTCCACCAGCAGCCTGTCTGGGGACGGGGCTGCGCCGGCGGGCAGTTTGGTGGTGGTGCCGTTATAAGCCAGCCAGGTCGGTCACAGGACGCTGAGCACGCAGTGCTCTGCTCCCTGGGTCCACCTGGAGCAGTCAGTCAGGCCTCCGCTCCACAGGTGCTGTGTTTGGGGCAGGGGGCCCTGGGTTTACCTCAGCATCGCGCAGGCCCCTCTGGATGTGTGGCTTGATGGTCTGGGATCCCCGTCCCGGGGAGGCTCTCGGACTCCCCAGAGGATATCTGCTAGGTTGCGACTTGAGAGTGTTTTTCAGTGGTGTAGTGAGGACAGCACTAATGTAAATTCAGAAAAAAATCAATTTGCGTGGGATCATCCTGGATTTCCATTGGGATTAAATTCACTTGTTACACCGCGAGCGAAAGGAAGGGCAGCACCAAAGGCCTACCGGTCCCTGCAGAGTGAATGAGCAAGGGAGACTCTGTTAAAGGTGCTTTCTCTGTTGTGTGCGCTTAGACTATTGGTGTCATTTGTTGTTCTGATTACGTCCGCAAGCTACAGGGTACAAATTCTATGTGTTACTTTTATTTCTTTCCTAGTCACATTGTAAAGAAGAACTGAACACAGTAGGATATTCCTATCTTAACTGCAGGAGGACAAGCCGTGCATGAATGTAATAATCCAGTCCTCCACAAAGACGCACTGCATAGGTGCATCCTCACCTTTCTTTTTGTATGCTACTGAAAGAGCAAAAAGATGGCAACGTTTTGCATGCGACGCATTGTGCTTCTCTACCTGATTAAAATCCAGCAGCTCTGAGAAGCGGCGTAAGCTGTCCCTTTCCCTCTGGCAGCTTTGAGGAGAGAAGAGGGAAAAATGGTAGTGTGTACAGAGCCCGAGCTTTACACTGACAAAAGCATCTTGTCCAACTGTCGTGTTCTGCRGAGACACATGAGTGCTCTCCTGCTGGAGTGGAAAAGCTGTCCCTCTGGCCGGATGCCTTGTCACTGACACTAGTCCRTCTTGGCTATCTCGAAGTCGGGTATAAAACCCCCATGACTCATCCAGGCACTCGGAAGTATCTGTGGAATCGCATTCCTGCCTGACAGCTGCCAGCAGTCCTTTCTCCCCACCACTTGTGACCAGCTCACACCAGCACGGAGTTTGCTGACATCGTGCTGCCCTTTCACGTGAAGATAACCCCGTATAGGAATCCATTAATCTAACTGCTCCAGTGAGATCCACAGGGATGTGTTGCCGTTCGTTCAAGTGCTATGCTGGTGCGGTACATACCGCAGCATCAACGCTGCCGGAGGCTTCTCTAACCAGCACGTAAACACTTTTTATAAGACAAAAATCTCGCATGAGCCGGCACCTCCTCATTCTGTATTTTGTAGGGGACACGGCCCTGACTCCTCCCGGCGGCTGGGGACCCCGGGGGGGTCTGACGAGGGGGATTCAAGCAGGTGGCTGCTGGCAGGGGCCGGGTTTGCCCGGTGGGAAGGGAAGCGGAGCGGCGGCCCCAGCAGAGGGCAGCCGGCGGCCGGCGGCCGCGGTCCCGGGGCCGGCACCGGCGCGTCCTGGCCTCTCCTCCGCCGTCACCCCGCGAGGCGGGGACGTAATTCATCGATTAGCGTCATTAGGGAACAAGCAGCAGAAGCCAGAGGGATGGTCTCTCTCTTTGCCCGCTTAGGCAGCAGTAGAGAAGGAGCTCAGGAGAAGGTGGTTATTTTTTGCATGAGTTTCCCGCTGTCCTGGGAAGGGCTCCTTCCCTCTGCACGGCTGAAGGGCTGGGAGTGAACAACCTCAAAGGCAAAACCAGCCTCTCAGCAGTACACTGCATTCAGGAAAATCCAGCCCAGGATTTATGGGGGACTGCCACAAGTGAAATTCCTCCCAATTAACAAATTACTCAAAGAGACTGTGAGCATCCATGGTGCAAACCTCTGGTACCCAGGATGTCTCCCAGCTGCAGCACCCAGAGCAGCTTCTTGCTTCAGTTAAATGCTGTCGCCATCCCCAGCCATGGCAGCTTGTCTGGAACTGCCTTGATGGTGATGAGATGGGAGGGCAGTGCTGATGCTGCCATTATTAACGAAGTCCCTATGTTAGGCCTCTTCCTTTACCTGTAGGTGGATGCAGTGATCTGTTTCTCAGCATGGCACAAAGGGACATGCAATCGCTGTTTCAGGGTGTGGGGGAAGGGGTAAACCTGGTAGTTAGCAGGGATAACGAGGATCCATGGGGTTCCTCTGACAAGTTGGCTGGCTGTGTGACCTAGGTCAAGCAGCGTTTCACAGTTTTGAGATCTGTAGCTGGGGCGCAAGAAAAACAGCATTTAATCTAATCTATCTGGGTATTTTTGCCCAACATCATAGCACACAGGCAAGCATATTAAACTGTGGTGTCTTAGATAAAGCAGCCTATCTGCCAGGGATGAGAACTGTGGACCTCTCCTTGCATCAGGTCTCTGGTACAAAATTTATGAGATCTGTGAACTCTCCCTATATCCATGCCCTTGTACAGTTCAGGTCAGTAGGAGACTCGGGAAGGGAGAAATTTTACCTGTTTGCTGCTGCTTTTGAAGACGCGGTTCTCACGATGGGGTAAATGCTTAGGCTGTGGTGGGAAGCAAACTTGTAAACCTTAGGGAGAAAGTTTATTTCAGGAGAAATAAATAGGAAAAAAAATGCCTAGAAAGTTATTTGGATCAAAATGACAATCAAAGCAATGATTTTTAGTCTTATTTTCCTATGTTACAATCCCCCTGAAACCCATTCCTTTGGTTGACCAGGGAGATGAGGATACTTAATTGTAATTTCAATTTGTAAAGGACCATTCCAGAGTCACACTTACTATCACAAATGATCAGAGCCAGAGCTCAGTCCTTTTTTTGTCAGTGTTTGCCACCACTGCCTTTCAGGTTTCCTCCTTTCTCAGCCCCCGTTCTCCACTCCCCCTCAGCTATCACAAGAGCTATAAACCAGCACCTCTCTCCATGGAAATTCTGATATCACAGGGAAAAAGTTACCCTCTGCTACAGCTGCCTACAAAGAGTTCATGGACGTTGCAATTGGCGACAAAACCAAGTTGTTCCATAAAAGTGGTGTGAATGAAGTCTGGTTTTATGGGTGCTTGAGTCCTTTCTGCTCCTTAAAGCTGTCACTAAAAATTGCACTGTTGTGCAGTTCCTGTATGATCCTTCTGTCTTGCAACTAGCTGGCAGTCTGGTGCTTGCCTTGCAGAATACACAGCAGTGGAGTCCTGCCTGCATTTTCCTCAGTGATGGCATTCATTTGGGTCCCTGTCCACCCAGCTTCTGATTTTCATTAAGTCTGTAGAAATGCAATTACCATTGAGGGGTGTATCCTGTATTCTGTTCTATCGCCCTGCAGAGATGCGAGTTTTTTCCCTTCCTCAGCAGCGGAGACCAGCTTTCTACCTTTGTTCATGCTTTTGCCTGATACCAGCCCTGGTATAATCTGCCCATCTTCAGCACTCAGGAACAGGTCAGCTGCTGGAGAGGCAGAAAAAGCCAGAGTGTAGCGTAAACCATGTTTCATACAGCGTTGTTGGCTTTTGCATGTTTGCCAAGATTTCTTCCTTAGACAACGTGTGTAGCTTTTTCCTTTTGAGATACAAGCCCCCGATCGTGAGGATTTGTGGTGGGGGCAATCCCTGTGGCTGGGAAGCGGGGAAGGTTCATTTTCCTCTCTCGAGGTTTTCCACCTCCAGCTCCTGTATCGTTGTTAAAAGACAGAGACTGTACTGAGGAGACATAGTTGGCAGTTTTCTCTTCCTTGTCCTGACAACCTCTGGCTGCAAAATTAAAAGCCAGTTACTGAGTCTAGTTGCTAACAGCTTTGCCCTTGCCAATGATTAGACAGAGAAACCTGGAATAGGTGGCTGTGGCCAGGCACTGTATGTGCTGAAACGCCGGCAGAATTACCATGGGGACTGTTGAGAGGCGGATGGTGAACCTGCATATTCACGCACTCCCACTGCCTCTCTCATGCACGCATGCGCACACACATTCAGATTGCTAGCAACGAAATGATTGAACTCTGGCCATTTTAACTGAAAAACTGTAGTGTTCTAGCAACAGTGCTGGGTTTCCTGATAGACTAGGTCACAGAGCATTGAAGAGGGACTATGATTTTCCATTGCCTGTGTGGTTTGTGTTTGTGTTTGGGTTTTGGAGCTCAATGTGTTTGGGGAAAAATCAGATGTCAAAACTGTAATAGTAAATTACAAGCTGTATCAGTAATTTAGCAGTGGTGTCTGGGAGCAGAGGCTGCCTGGGATGGTTCTGAAATTGCAGATAATGCTTTCAGCATAAAGGCTCAGATGTCCATCTAAAGACAACAAAGAGAGACATGAACTCTTGGTGCTCCAAGATGTCCCTCATTACCAGTTCTGCAGAGCTCAGTGCTGGGAAGTATTTGGGGCAGAGAAAGAGAGACAAATCTCCTCTTCTGAAATGAGGAATCAGGGTAGTGTGAAAGAAAGTCCAGGTTAACCCCAAGAGGAGATTAGACAAAGCTCAGTAGGTATGCAGGCATTCCCTTCTCTAAATGGAATTTCCCCTCTGTAAATCCAAGCTATTTATAAATAAAAAAGGTTAAAATTAATTTTAAAGATTGCTCTTCTAATATTCATGTAGGAGAAGCCCCCTAGGAATCTTGCCGTGCTATTAAAAAATAAAGGGAAACCATTTCAGGGCCTTACTGAAGTTGCGCTTTGAATTTTGTTACCCAGCCTAGCACACTCAAAATGGGCATCTGACAGATACATATTTTTTGCCAGGGAAAGCAAGATCAGTGCTAGGTTTCTTCACCACCTCCTTCCATTTCCTCTGCAGGAAAGGCTTTCTGGGTTGGAAATGGGGTTACAGGAGGCGGACAAAACCGTGAATGGGGCACACTTCTGCTCCAGTGATTCTGTGTTCCTGTAAAATGCTGCTGAAGCTAGAGTTGATATCCAGACAGCTTGTGCAACACAAAAAACAGCTGCTTCTGGGTAGGAGCTGTAGAAGCTGCCTCCCTTTCTCCCTGCGCTGGGACCTCCAGCAGTACAGACCCAAATCTGGTTTGCTGTTATTAGCAGGTGAGCTTTTTCCCTGGTGTGTTTGCAACCTAGATATTGCCCTGATACATCTGTGCATGAGAACTATAATGTGCGATTTAGTACGAGCTGACTATAAACCAAGGTGAATCCGGCAGCAGTGTCAATGAGACTAAATTTGCTCTTCCCCGTTAGGAGCATACAAGCAATGCCCGCTGGCTTTGGGCCAAGTTTGCCTACTTTTTGTAGGGTTGTGTCATTTTGCAGAAGCTCAGGTTCTGCTCCTTTCACATGGTAGGATGGAGCTGTGTTCAGGAATACAACCCTAGTCCCCTGCACCGTGGTGGTAACTACACAGCAGTGCAGAAACCTCTGAAGTAGAGAAAATGCATGCGTGAGAGTTTGGTCCRTTTGGTGTCACCAGTTCCAAGCTCGCTGTTTAATCTTTGCATCAAACCTTGAACTAGTTAATGCAGTATTCACCATGTGTTTGGATGGATCGGGGTCAGCGCTGCGGTGAGCTTTCTTTGGCAGCCAGAGGAAGTGCCAGAGTTTTTAGATCCTGTAGATTTACAGAACGAACAGCTTGGCTACACAGGTGGCAAATTATTGAAAGAGTTGAGAAGTCGGAGGAATGTTCCCCAGCCCATAATTCTCTCCTGAAGAATGTGCACCATGCACCCAGCCTGCCAACCTTTCAGAGGATCCAGAGCCCTGGAAGAAAACGTGTATTCCCTGCATGTTTGCCATTCGTGCAGGGCAACATATTATCCACGGAACACACGCTGTATATATGACACACTTTCTGAATCTGCCTCAACTCAGACTAAGGCCCCAATCCTGCAAATGTGCTAATGGTACTGATTCCAGTACAACAGATTTACTCTTGAGGTTCAGTTTTTATGTATTGCTTGCAAGACTGGGCCCTCTAGCATTATCTATATTACTGGCGCGAAACACTATATTGCAATTTATATATTGGTTTATTTTATATGTAAATATATATACACGTGTGTGTGTGCATATGCATAATATACCTTTAGAAGTATCTGGCTGTTATAACAGCAGGTACATAGAGACTTAGGTAGACATGCCCATCTCCAGAATGGTGTTTTATTCTATATCTTTTTGGTGGTTTCTATCTTGTAACTGAAACAACTTGGAACTCAAAGTACTGTATCTTTAAGTACCTAAGGAAAATATATTTGTAACAGAGCCGCTGCAGAACTTTTCAGAGGAGATGCATGCTGTGTCCTCAAACAGAAATGTCAGTTGTTCATTCTTATGTCATTGTTTCCATTATTATGAAAGACTAAAAGCATGTGGGAAAAATAATATAAATATTATTGCCATATATGCAGAAGCGGGTAATTTTCCATACTAGATCATCAAATGAAACCTTGTAGTGTATCTGTGTAATATAATATATTGGAATAATTGGCTTTCATTTGAGGTTTTCACATGTTTTATAAATGTTTATAAAAAAATGCCAATTAAGCTGATGAATTCCTACTATGCAGGGGAATACAGGCTTTTTGGTGGTGAAATGAATTGCTTGTGATTGCTCTGGAATGTAGTGACAGAGACGGGAATAAAACCGAGAAACCTAGACTATCTGTGCAAACTGCTGGACAAAATCATGTTTCTCAAAGTGCAGTATTTACCTTTCTTGCCTGAGCCTGAGAAGTAGCTCACTTTCGATACCACAGATTTTACTATTGAGGGCAGTACTGCTATAAAAACCACTATGAGGAGTGCTGTGCATGGGATAAAGTGCAGCTTATTTCTGATCTTTCCATTTTAGTATCTGGTCAGGATAACATACTATGACAGTCAGTGGTCCCTTGCTTGTTTCTACTGCATCATCTTTCCAGAATTCTCCAGAGTTTTGAACCTGAACAGGGTTTGACCCTTTTCTTCTCCTTGCCCTATCCTACCTCAAACTGGGGAATGAAACCCCATATTTAGAGTTTCTGAGCGGGACGAAAGCGTGACACACTGTAAGCATTTAGGGACCTAATGCTGTCTGACAGCTGATTGGAAATACACTGGTGTCAGAAAGGAAACCAGCTGTTCTCTTACCTTCTGGAGAGAGGCAAGGACTAGACTCTGTCACATCCAGGAGTAGAGGAGCAATTACCCTGACATTAGAGGATGAAAAGATGAAAACAAGTAGGCTGAAAATTAATTTCTTTTGCCCCTCTGTTTCATGCATCCATCAGCAGTACATCTGGGCATCATGGATCTAATTTAAAAGTGTAATTTCTATCCCAAAAGATCATATTCGCTGTACTTCCTGCTCTCAAGTCAAGTTCAAGGGGGAGCAAACATGGAGTAGAGGTTATTTCTGCCTCTGTATGCTGGTTCTGGAGCTCTGCTTTAGCCTATTTCTTTGTGGATATGTGCATATGTATATCTATGCATAGCCTCATAACATGTTTTATGCTCCACATAAGTTACTTGTCCCTTATTTACAGCTTGCAGTTTTCTTTCCTTCTCTAAGGACCTGCAGCTCTTGACCTTTTAGCCTAGTAAATTATTTACACATGAAACAGTGACTCAAAATGATGGGTCTCAGGAAGATGCTGCTTATTCTCAAGGAACAAAAACACATTTCTTCATGAAATCTCCTTCCTGAGGCTTTCATTTTAGGCTTGTGTGTCCTATCCTCCTCATCCCTTCCCATTATGAGAAGGAGAGGCACTTCTTTTTCACACGGCTGTTCCGTTTGCAAAGGGAAATGTTTTTCTGCCTCTAATTTTAAAATATCACCTTGATGTTTTGGGGATGGGGTGAGAGGACATTAGTTTGATGTCTTTCTGGAACTAGAAAACAATGAAAGAATGCAAAGAAAAGGTGTGTGTAACAGCCCGAGTTGCTACAGAAATTCCAAACTGAGGGAGATAGCGGCAGAGTTAGAAATGCTTAAAGCTCTAAACTAAAACCCGTCTGCTCTGTGGAGATTGTGGCTGCCCAAACACTCATTCTTTGTACGAACAACTCTGCCTGACATGAAGGCTGGTTGGCTATGATGCCCTGAACATTGTGTCTGGAGAGCGTGGCCATGGCCATGATTTGACACACTCTGCTGTGCACTCATCTGCGATTTGAGAGGCCGTCAGTACTCCTGTATTTACTCATTGTGGGGCTTAAGGCAGCTCACAGAGGAAACACTTTCCAACACGTTTGGTTTTTAGGCACATTGATGTCTGGCTGCCCAGGTGACACACTTTGGGGTTAATTTTAAAATTGTCCAAAGCCCCCTGATCCATCTTAAGTCTGTAACTTGCAGTAACTTCCTACTTTTAAATTCTGAAATGAAAATGCTTCATGCTGGATATTAAAAAAAAAAAAATAAAAAGAAAGAAGTTATTTCACATCAAGGGCTTCTAGAAAAAGTTATTTTTAATACACTGTAAAGTACACATAACACTACTTCTCGGTAAAGCTCTTGCAGATTCTTTGATGAAAGGYGCTATTGTAAGTGAGACAATTGTGCACACGGGGTGATGGGGGAATTTTTTTTTCCTAGAGCTATATTAATCAAATTGAGAAAATGGTGTTATAGTCCTTGTAGCAAATACCTCGTTGATACTCACACAGTTTTATCTGCAGTACAGAGAAAGCATACACAGAGAAATGTGAACCCAAGAAACAAAGTGGATTGAAAACAGAAAGTTATTTAAATACTATGATTTCTTACCACAGAATTTTGCCCATTGAAGGAATGTGGGAAAATAAACAAAAGACAACATTTGAAAAGCAAAGATTTGTTTTGGAATTATCTCTATCAGCTTTTTTTTTTTTTTTTTAAAACAGTGTTTCCCTTCACATTAAAAGGTTGGAACATGTCAAGCACCTCCTTTTCTGAAACTGCCCTGGTTCTGAGTCAAAAAGGAAAATAAAGCATTCTGACATTATAAAACTGAGCATTTTTTCAGATTAAAGTGGTTTATTTTCTCAAGAGCATACAGAATTTTATAATTCATGCATATTTCATGAGGAAAGTGGCCAGTTTGTGGATATTTCATGAGAAATGAAATTTCTACATCATTAAATGGCCAGCGAGTAAATTGAAAAGGAACACGTATAATTTTTATGAGAGCTTTTAAATTCATTTGTTGTAGTTTTAGAAACTATAATGTGATTTGATAGTCCTGCTATTGCTACCACTCATGGAAAGGTTAGTTATACCTGTCATGTAGTGGCATACAGGCCCCCAAATGTTGTATCAAGGGAAAGAAAAGACTTATGTAAAGGGTTTTTTCACAACATGGCTCTGAAAGGAATATCAGGTTGGTAATTGTCTCCTATAAATTTTACATTAAAAAAAAAAAAGCTGGGCTTGATCATGAAATCCTTGGAGTGAAAAATATCTTATTTCTTCCTCCCTATATATGACTGCATAAAATTGCCCTCTTCTGAGCTTTGTGCAATGCTCAGCGCTCATCATTTGACTAACGCAAAGTAGCCAAACACACTGCAGCTGGTATTTGAGATTCTTTTATCCATCTTTCTTCATACACACACACACAGAGACAAAAGTTAGTTTCCTTTAGGCAATCCAGAGCCCTGGGAGAGTGGCAATTTCTTTGATTGCTTATTGTAGCTGTAGCACTGGAGATAAAAGTTTAATGCATTCTTATTGTCTCAGTGCTTTTAAGTATTCAGCTGCACTGAGCAATGCATCTTTATCCATGTAACCAACTGAATGTAGTGGTTTAAGATTAACAGACACAACGTCAGTGCCGTTACCTTTTTTTGTTGGTGCTCAAGAAATCATTTGCATTTGAGGTAAGTGTAGCTGTAATAGTCTCTGGCAGATGGGGAACGTACAGCTCAGGTACGAGACAATGCAAAGAACCCAGTTAATAGAGGCAATAGCAGCAATTCACAAATATGATATTACTGTAACAAATGATGGGCAAATTGGCTTGGAAAAACTGAGACTGACCCAAAATTCACCTATGGAAATCTGCTGTTGTCGAGCTGCTGGGCTTGAACGTGTTTGTTGTGGGTGAGTGCTGGGCCACGAGCACGGCTCAGCTGAATGCCTGCTTCTGAGAGCGGAGGCGTTGCTGAGACGGATCCCTTGTCTTCACCATTCCCTCCATTTTCCTAGAGGGAAGCGAGAGAATTGTTTTAACCAAGACAGAAATTGCAAGGCTGCTCCCATTAGATAGAAACAAAAGAAGACAGAGGCCAAGTTTTAGGCTGTMCTAATTTTAGACTGACATTTAAATATTTCTCTTGTCTTTTGTCACAGTACTGGTTTCCCCTTGCAGCTCCTAGGAAGATGCCTATTGTGCTATTTTCCTGGCATTTCCTCTCCCTGCTCCTAACCACCATTCAGCTCTTGTTGCAAAAGGGAGGTCAGGAGAATAATGCCCTTTTGCTGACACACGGGTAACCCAATCCTCYGCCCTGTTGGTCTGCTGTGCTGAATTCCAACTCATCTGATTGCACTGAGGGCTATTGTACCGTCCCTGCTATCAGAGCTGGGTAATTGATATGCTTGAAGGGACTTTAATGAGGAAGAAAGCTAATTAGTTAATGTAAGGAGTGAAAAATAAGTCCAACAACCTTGTAGTCCATTTTGTTCCATTGCGGCTTCCCACAGTGCTTAGCATGGAGCCTAATTTTGAGCTGAGCGTGACTGAATTGAAAGCTTGGCAAATCCTAGCAGCAACTGCAAAGCAGAACTGGGGTTAAGTTCAGGGTTTGGGTCTTAGCTGTGCTTGGAGAAGATGGGTGTGCGCTGGTACACACTAGGGAGCCTGCTCTGGCGAGTATATATGAAGTGGAGAGGGCTGCGGGGGAGCTGCTATGCAAACTTTGAAATTAGGAGCTTCCTCTAAAGGGGCTGCTGAGGATGAAGGTCCCTGTGTTGGCCAACCAGGYTCACAGCAGCAGGGAGGAAAGTGCCGTTGTGGAGATGTGGTACCTCAACACGTATACCTAAATGTTTCCAGTAACCTCTGCTATCCTCAGGCATGTGCAAATTCTCCAAGGTCCACATAGTTTGGTGGGATATAGCCTTACCTCTCCCATGAGGAATGGAAGGGGATACGGAGAGGGAGAGCAGAGCTCTAGAAGTTATACTCTGGTGGAAGAAGTGAGCAAAAGGGATTAAAAGAAAATAAGGMAGAGAATGAAAAAGCATACAAAACAGATGTTGAATCTGAACTTCACATTCCAGGTGTTTGTAGAAATTAGCTAAAGCTGGTCGAGTGACAAAGCTTCTGGTGGACTGGTCTAGGATGGAAATTGTGTCTTTTGGGTAGCGTGATGAAGGACTGGAGGTGTCATGGTAGAGCTCAGGATTCCAAGTGACACTGGTGTGAGTGTCTACCACTGTTCCTTTCACTGTCTTTTTTTTTTTTGGAAGTTGACATTAAAAAATAATTACAGTCAGAATAGTCCACCCTCCCCATCAAGTGGATTGAAAAGAACAAGCTCAGCCTTCAAAGGTGTCTCATCTGTGCTTTGCTGAATCCTCCCTGAATCCATCCTGGCATAGCACAGTCCTCACCTTTTTAGCCCTGGGAAAAAAAAGTCTGAACTGGATCAGAGAGATTGGCCTAGATAATCTCTCATGCCCTTCATTTTGTTCACTGGTTTAATGCTCTCCCCGTACTCGGACACGGTGAAACTGAGGTGATTTGCATCCCCCTGCCTGGGGAGGAGAGGTCAGAAGGTTTGAAAGGTTTCAAAGACCACCAAAGTCTGTGGAAGTTTCCTCCCTGATTTGATGGATGCTGACTCTGTCCTTTAGAGAGGAAAAGACAATGAGGAAGGAGAGAAGGAATGGGAAAGAAGAAGGAAAAAGAAATGGGATAGGAATAAGACAGCAAAGAGATACATAATCGAATATGGCTGAATAGTGTTTGTTCTGAATAAGTTATGTTTCCCAATGTGGCCTTCAGATTTGTATTCTTTGTGCAGAAATCCAGTTGCTTCTAGCAAGTCCTGTAAACACCACCTGCTTCTGGAGGGCTGGCTTTACATGATGAGATGGGCTGGAACTAGACCAGACCTTGGGCACAACTGGGGCTGAGGCTGATCAAAGCGGGATGGCAGTAAGAGCTTATCAATTATTTGAGAGGAAAGAGTCAATAAAAAGCCTTTTTCAATATAAATATCATCTTGTTGAATGTGGTGGGACTCTGGGGAGTGAGCTGTTCACACGACATGAAACTCTTCTAGTTGTTGATGATAACTAATGTTTGAAGACATCTTTGAGATATTGATCTAATAACTGCTGCTTTGTCCTTGCTTGCCTCAGCCCTGTCTTGAGAGCCTGGGAATGGTACACTGCCGTGCTCTGTAGGCCAGTGTATTTCCAGGTCCTGGTTCCTTATTACATAGTCCTGGTACCCTTCTCCCTGTGACCAAATTCCTCTTTCCCAGAGGCTGTTCATCCTAGAGTCGCATCAGAGCAGGAAGRCAATGAGAAGGAAGTCTTCAGGTTTAGGAAGAAGGTATTCACACAACYGAATGCCTGCCACTCTGCTGTTGGTACTGTCTCCCTTGACAGTTCCTTAAGCACCCTGGATTTGTGCTCATGGGCATGTCTGGAGTATGGTGTCCAGCTCTGTGCTCCCCAGGACAAGAGAGATGTGGAGCTACTGGACAGAGTCCAGCAAAGGGCCACTAAGATGATTAAGGGACTGGAGCATCCCTCCTATGAGGAGAAGCTGAGAGCTGGGACTGTTCAGTGTGGAGAAGAGAAGGCTCAGAGGGGATCTCATCAATGTGTACAAGTACCTGAAGGGAGGGTGTAAAGAAGACAGAGCCAGGCTCTTTTCAGTGGTGCCCAGTGGCAGGACCAGAGGCAATGGGCACACACTGAAACACGAGAGGGTCCATCTGAACATCAGGAAACACTTCTTTGCTGTGGAGGTGACCGAGCACTGGAGCAGGTTGCCCAGAGCATTTGTAGACTCTCTGTCCTTGGAGATATTGAAAAGCTGTCTGGACATGATCCTGGGCAACCGGCTGTGGGTGGCCCTGCTTGAGCAGGGGCTTGGACCAGATGACGTCCAGAGGTCCCTGCTAACCTCAACCAGCCTGTGGCTCTGTGATGGGTGTTTGCTGGGCCTGCTTTCTCCTGAGTATGCTTGTTTCCACATTTAACCACATGCTCTGTAGCAAAGGTGACCAGATGAGTAGATCAGGTGCACTGGCCTTGTTGCTTGTGCCTCTGTGTCTGTGCACCCACATGCGCTATCCTTTGCTCAAAAATACTTGTTAGCATGCACACGCAAATGAGAGTGCTCACACATGATTGCAGTATATTCACAGGTGCGTCACGCCTACGCTCTCCCTGTGTTGCTAATGCTGGTGCAGCTGAATGTTTGTTAGCAACCATGAGAAATTTTCCCAAAAAGGTCCTTTTAAAAGGAAAACTTGAGAAAGGGAAGGCTACTTACTCTCCTGTCTTGTAGAAGAGGTGTAAAGCTGCCATTAACAAGGGGTCAGCTTCAAGGCTTGGGTTTCTCAGACCTTTTCCATTTGCTTTTGCACTCTGGACCCATGCATTTTAATGGTATCTATGTCATTTAAATTGCAACATCCTGATGTGTGAATATTCATCACATCAGTGTTCTGACAGTCACACTTGCCAGGTCCTAGGTGTGTTCATTAAATAGTCTGTGTTAGAAAAATCATTATCAGATACAGCTACAAATATGATACTGAGTATCTGGGACTTAATGAGATGGGTTTTTTCCCTGTGTATTTGGTTGCAAAATCTAGGTAGTTCCTTACTGTATGTGCTTTCAGCCTGATTTCCAGATTGTGCAGCTTGACTGCCTGCATATCCACTGCTCCCTTTTCCCCTCAGAGAAAGCTTTTGGCCAGATTTCAGCTAGACTCATCAAATCACAAAGAGAATGAAGTTCCTACAAATTTTGTGAAAACTGATGACTGGATAGTAGAGGAAGTCCAAAATTAGTCCCCTAGTGAGACCAAAATAGGCGGAATTTAGCAATCAGCCACTGTTTGTAGCTCCCAGCCAGCCAATAAACAAGTTTATAGTTGTGACCCAGCTATTGCTTCTGCTCCCTCTTGCTCTGCCAAGGAGAAGGGAGATGTGGGAGGGAGATCCTGGCTTTTGGGAGAGGGAGGGGACATCACACTGGGAAAAAAAGTTCAGGGACAAAGGACACAAAGCTGTAGGGAACCAGGCTTCATTACTTCTGGTGCGCGTGGAATAACTTGTTTTGATAAGTCGTTCAGAGGCCTTAAAAAAAAAAAATCAATAATAGTAACCCGTGCTCCCTAGCAACCCTACAAAAACAAAGCAGTCTGTGCAGCTTAGTTTTCATGAGGAAGAGTGTCTGCTTCGATACAGTAACAGATTTCAGTTTGAGCTTTTCAAGGGGTTCCCAGTAAGCAGAGAGCATGGGAAGGATAGTGGCTTGGCCCTGCATGATGGTGTCCAATCCCGCATTCCTCGCATAGAGAAGTTAATGGAAGAACTGGGTGTACAGGGAATTCTGACTTAGGGTTTGTGTTGTGCTATTTAAGAACTGAGCAGCAGTAGCAGTCATGCGTGTAGACATGAGACAATTATAAAGCTCCTCTGTTTCCTTGCCTTGCCTCGTACTTTGTCGGTGGAGTACAAAAGATACAGGAACTTAATCTCATATTAAACTACTTCTTATATAATAATTACCACGAATGTGCCCATGAGTTGTTCTAGTTAGGATTCAGTACAGATTGCTTATCTGAGCACGGCTCTCAAAATCCTTCTCCTAGGGCTGAAACTTTCTTAATGGCATTTACTTAGAGGCAGATTTATCATTTTAGGAAAGTAAGTTTAGTGAGTCAAAGGAGCAGGGTTTGATGATGGATCGCATGTGGCGCTGGGGGAGGAGGCAGAACCCCTTCTGCAGGATTTACAGTTTGCACCTGGGTGGGAGCAGCAGCCATTTGTGTATCCTGTGGGACTGAGATACTCTGACATTTATACTGTAAACAGCCCTCATGCTTTCTGTGACTTGACATCTCTGTCCATCCTACATGTGGGTGAGGTTGATGCCAGTTTGCTTCTAATAAGGTGACGAGCAGTACAGAAGTGTCAGCCTCCTCCTTTCCATCCTCCAGAGCTCAGGTCACTGCTGGCTGACTGAAGAGGCACCCCTTGCCCTTTCCCAAGAAATAAGCTGTTAGCTTTTAGCTCCTTTCTGGAAAACAGTGTGCACCACAGCAAGAAACTCCTGCGTGGAGGACAGGCCCCTGTCACACAGAAAAGAGCTGCAAGAAGTGCTGAGCCTGGATTTCCCCTGGCCCACCTCCCTTGAGGGTTCACATGGCATTTGGGAGCACGAGGCAAAAGGTAGAGCCCTTGGAGGGGAGCACTGAGGTTGCAAAACAGGAGTTTTCCCTGTGCTGCTGTGGCAAAGGTGGCAAATACACATGGGTCCCGACTCCCCTGCCAGATGCTTGGTGTTAGGGACTACCTGGGTTAAAATGTTACTAAATCTGATTAACTGGGTTTGATGCCTCCTTGCTGGGGTTGATGGGAGGCAAACCACTTGCATTTCTATTATTCATGCATGGCTGGATCTTACAGGCCTCCAGTGCAAATTTTTAAGTCTGTCCCATATTGCAGTCCTGATTCAATGGCTTGGGGAGGTCTGCAGGACCACAGGGTAACCTGGGCTTGTTCTGCTCCTACCATGCACCTGCTCCACCTCTTCTCTCCTCCAGCCTATCTGATGTAGCTCATCCCCAGAATGAAAACACATCCCATATTTATATGTTGAATATTCAGACAGAGGCACACATGGGGATCTCCCACTCTATGAGAAAGCAACACATTCACACGCTGCATGGGATGGACCTGTTGGCGTTCCCGCACCAAGTGTGCGACTCGCACAGTTGGCTCCTGTCTTGCCTTCCCCCTCTGCTAGCGCTGCCTCTTGCAACTCAGCACAACAACCTCTCTCCCCCTTCATGACCCCATGCTCAAGACACTGCCCAGCTGCCTCTGGCACGTGGGGTTATGCAGAAACGGAGAGTCGAGCGCGCTGTGCTGCAAATAGCTGGTGAGCCATTCAGCACCCCCTGCTCTCAGCGGGCTGTGTTAATGAGCACGCACACCAGCTCCAGCTTGCCCCTGGAGTCCCCTGCCACATCCCAGCATCAACTTGCCAAACACAGGCCCTCACCTTGCACGTTGGAGAAGAAGAAACTTCCCACAGTCTGACACGCTGACTGTACATGCTGTCTTGCAAGAGAGTTTGTTAATATTTACTAACTTTTGTAATGACCTCTGGGATCCCTGAACAGATTTGGGCAAACCATAGGAGGCTTCTTTTTTGGCCGAGATTTATTGTGCACAGAGCAGATTCAAATCCCAGCTCAGGGGAGTTTGCAGAGTTGGGTAGAATTGAGCAACACATGGAACAGACCTGAGGAAACTGCTCCAATCCTCTGCAGAAAGAAACAGCTGAATTTCACATGTGCTGAGTGGCTACCGTTGCGGGCCACGAAGGGCCCCTGGAGTTGTAAAACCTGCAAATCCCACCCCTTTACCCCAGCACGACTTTTCAGCGCCATATAAAGATGCTGCGTCACAGCATGCCTATGTGCTGCTGTCACGCTACAACATAAGCACTGCCGAGCTGCGGCTTCGTAACCTTCTTCCAGCAGGCGAGCTCCCAAGAGGAGGCATCCCCAGAACACACTCCAAAACAGGCAGCCGGGAACAGAAAGTTCAGCGCAAGCTTCAAGTGCTTGCAAGTTCTGCTGCAGTGTCCTTGAGTGCCCTCCCTCTGCCCCAAGCCTTTGCCTCTAATGCTTTCGGCTCCTACAGCTTAATCCATTTTACGAATCGTTCCCTTCCTGTTTCTCTCCACCTTGTCAGCTCTCCAGCTCTGCTCCAGCCTCATCTCTTACAGCCTTTCTTTTCTTCCTTGCCTCTGCCTTTTGAGATCACTCTTTCCTACGAGGGCTTTGGATCCGAAGTACAAATCGGTTCCTCGCGTTGCGGCTCTGCATCACGGTTTTCTTGCATTTTGCTCCCTTGCTTGCTTTGTCATGTAAAGCATTTGGGACAGTGTGGTTGTAAGATGTGATTAAAAATAGTGTTCGATCTATCTTGGCACATAGGACTATCAATCCCCATTAAAGCTTGGGGGGGATTGTCGGGATTTGAAGGTGAGGATATTCCAGTTCAAAGGTACATAAAGCCAATTTGCATTTTAAACTATTTTTCCCTAATGCTTGCCTCTCTGGAGCTGTTTGCTTCAGTACTTCCTGCAGTATTTATATTTCCCATTGTTAAAATGCAATGAACTCAGCGTGGCTTTCAAGGTGAGGATTTCTAGGTATGTCTCCTTAGTGGTCACTGTATCAGGTCATCACAGACTGAGACAGAAACTTAAGAGTCTGAGAGCTGATTTTATCAAGAGTTAGTGCAAAATGGGCAGTAGCAGATTTTGGGGAACGCTGCTTAATGCAGTCCTTAAAATAAGCAAACGGGAACCTCTGTATGGCAGTGTTCAGGAGCTCCACGTGCACTGTTTAGGGAATACTGGGTTCCGTGGGCTGTGTGTTTGAAAGTGCAATGCAGATGGAAAGCTGTCACTTGCAGCAGTATCCTTCCAAAATTTCCCCAAAACTAGAAATAGGAAACATCATAGTCAGAGCTTTTCCACGAAGGCGGAGATGTGCCAAGCTCTTTTTGATCCTCCTTTGTTCTCTGTATTATAATTAAGCCAGATTCTGATTTCATTTGCACCACTGGAAATCATGAGAGCTGTTAATTCTGAATACTTAGAAAGCTTTCGAATAGTGAGTTGACAGTCCCAGAAATTAATACTATAGCAACTCAACTTCAGTGCAGTTACTCCATATTGACACAGGTACAAGTGAGACAAGATTTGGTCCTTAAGGAAACATTATTACGGCTTTGTAGCACACACAGAGAGAACAATCTCTTTAGTGGATTGGAAATATTCTTTTCCAAAGTTTCCCTGCGTGGACTTCAGTGCACACACCTCAATCTAGTTGCACCTGGAGTGGGATCAGTGGACATGAATGGTGTTATGACAAGAAGAGGAGAACTGAGAATATTAACATGACATTTTCCCTTTTATTGCATCTAAAGCATCTGATCCACAGCAGCCATCTGGACGCTCTGAGGAGCTCCAGTGTCGTTGCCTTGGGCTGTGCAGACCTTGGGCATTGCTGACTTGGAGGATTCCCCTCGTAGGGACGCTCCCCACCTTCCCTCCTGCCTCACCAGTGCTGCAACCAAGAATGCCGTAGCTGCTTGGGAGGGATGCCAAAGAAACCCTACAATATATGGAGAGCTGACCTTGGGCTGTTTGGCTGTGTGCCATAGGCCAAGACACCATCATCCTGTAAAATAAACACCTCCTCGTCCTTAGCACAGCAACATCTGTGAAGGATAAAGGCCAATCTGACTGCTGATGCTGCCAAACTGTCACCCCATTACAGCGTTGGGGGAATCTCAGCGACTCATCCCAGCCCTGACTGATGTCTCCCAGCCTGGGTAATGAGATGCAAACGCTTTGATTTGCACGCCCGCAGCAGACAGGCCTGTCCCAGCGGAGCAGCCATATGTGCAAACTTCAGGTGTCCTCACCGGGGCTGCATATGCTCTAATGTGATTTATTTTTTTGGAACTCTGTTGCCTTTGCTGCCAGACTGTATAATGTCTTATCAGCTTGTCCCCTGGCATCCTGGATTCCATTTTAATGGAGTTTATCTTGTTGCCCTCTAAAATGGGATGTCAGTGGATGGCTCCTCACTTCTGTTGATGGAACAGATAGTGACCTCCCTTACCAGCCTACAAAACGGCCTGGCAATGCTGGCTGTAGGTTCCTAGGGTGGTAGACGGGACTCAGCCTCTAAAACCTGGTCCTGTTGGTTTGCATTGAGGAAACACCTATACTTTGATCTTGATTCAGATCCATGTCATTATGTTCTATATCAGCCTTCAAAAGCTGTACTGGGTGCTGCCCGTATGCACGTAGAGTGGGTGTGGAGGGCAGTTCAGGGTGGAATGACCCTGGGTGAAAGTGGCTGTACCATGATTTTTTGGTGAATGGAAGCTTTCATTAAAGCCAACAACATTTGAGGGATCTTCAGTCCTTATGGCTTGAGGAAGGTCTTCTACAGATGAACAGTGCAGGGTGCTGCTGTTAATCTAACTAAAGCAACAGCTTGAAGAAGTGGCCCTTCAGCAGTGGCAGACTATAAATGTCCCACAACTGCTCTGGCTTTTGTGTGCGTGTATGTGTGGCAGGACTTGGGAGCTCTGGAGCTGCTGGGTTTGCCATCGCAGGGACCGGGGGACATGTGGCACTCAGCATTCCCAGGCGATATTGAAAGGTCGTGGGTTGGAGAAGGGACAGATTGTACATAGTCACGCCAAACCTGGGCACTGGGCGTGGATACGGAATGTCTTTTCCTCAGGTCCTGTAAGACAAATCTTCCAGGTGATGCCCATGTATTTTCTGGTTTTACGCAACAGCTTCAAAATCAAGACATCTAACAGTAGCATTGAAATTTCTGTAGGTTCATTGCCACTGATCCTCCTTTCATGTGGCTGTTCTTTGAATAAAGGGTGTTTTATGAATGATGATTTAAAATGGCAATCAGTGTTGACATTACAGATCATTACATCCTTTTGAAGAGTAAAATTTGTGTCCTGGTGACCTTGCCACAAATTTCAGTTTGCCATTTTGTGTGGGTTGCTGTATCCTTTAAGTAGCTGTGATTCTCGTGTGTTGTGAAGGACTCTGCTATTTTGGAGGACCAGAGATTCACATGTAAAATTAGCGCCTTTATAGCTTATGTAAATATTAATATAATTTATACCAAAGCATTGTGTGCTGCACAAACATAATCTCTGCTCCCCCCATCACACCTCATGTGACCCATATGCACTTCATCAGAAACTACCTGAGGCTTTACTGTGGCCTCAGATATCCCAATCAATCACTAAAAGGATTTGGAGTACAAAAAAAGACACAGAGCATCTACCAGAAAAATTCACATCTCCTGTCTTCTGCTTTTCCTAAACAAAAACCTCCCCAAACTCATAAAATATGTCAAAGTAACACCCATAGAAATGTTTGCTGCCTGTGGGTACGTGTATATAAAGTTTCTATCAGTTGGTACTTCTGCCTGTCGCCCGGTTATGAAATTAATGCAGGGGCTTGTATCGTGATGAAGGGCACAGAAAATTTGTACCTGTACCTGTGTGCACGCCATTTATGCCCACATTAATTTCTAGCCGTTGTATTTGCAGTGCAGAGTGCCTAGGGAGGCATGTACAAACAGTGCCAGCCATGCAACATGTGGCCGGACACGTCTTTGGGCTTTTTAATTTCTGCTGTGCTGGGGCTGTTGGCTTTGTTCTTCTTGGCTGTTCCCATGCAAGCTGAAACTACACTCCTGCCCAGTTAATTTAGCTCCACTAGCCCTAACCTGGGCTGTGACTTCTGACTGGGCAGCCGTTTGCACAGACCTGGGATCTATTTAGTGGAGTTGCTGTTATCCACTTCCCAGGGATAGAGTAAGTGTGAGTGATGCATGTTTTGGGCAATCACGGGAACTTTAAGTCTATTGATAGACTGTGGATGATACAGTTCTGCTTCAGATAAGCGAGGGTCATCAGCAAGTACTGTGTAAGCAAGTGTATAAACAATTCAAATGTCTGATGTGCCTAAACTGAGGGAGCATCATCTTTGAGAGAGACCATGTTACGGGATGTCTGAACACGGAGGGCTTTTCGTCCTGGCTTGTTCAGTTAGGTGGAATCAAACTAGTTAATGAAATCTGGCTGCATATTTAAATTGTCCCTTGCACATTCTGCTGCCATCTGAAACTGCGGACACTAATCTTGCTGGAATTAGGCAGGCTGGTTTCCTACTATCTGCTGTTGCTGCAGTTGACAGCAATAATGTATGAAGCAGGGAGCAGCCTACAGTTTGGGTTTTTTTTTTTTTTTTGAGGGAATTGGGTTCTTACGGCTGGCAAGCCGAACACAGAGTCCTTCAGATGTGCTGACACGTGACAGGCCAGTCACGCAGGCAGAAAGCTATTTGCTGCCATGTTTCCATGCTTCCAAGGTACAAAGGATCAAATTCATGGAGGTTTTTTTAAAAGGGGGTTACCCCAGGGATGAATTTGGCCCAGGGAAGAGGCTATAAAGCGACAAGAAACAACACAGAGGGGGGAAATGAGAGCAATTAAAAAAATGAACCTGCTTGACCCTAATTTTGCAAATCTCTAGCTGTCAAAGAATGTACCTCAACTAATTATGTTTGGATGTGAAATTATGGAATCATTATAGCTCTGATTACACAGGTCCCCCAGCTCTTGCCTGCCATGGTGTCTGGGTGTGTGTGCTTTCTAATGTGATCTTTCATTTTATATTTGCTTTCTTGTTTTAGCTGTACAGTTCTCCGGCAGTATCCAGAAATAGGCCTCCAAAAAAGAAATAATTGTATCCCACATCTGAAATGTGCTATCCTCAGCTGTCCTCCCACCTCCCTCCTTTCTCTTTCTCCTTTTGGCCTTTGGAGACCGGAGTCACTGCTGTAGTTGGGCAATTATGCTTCAAAGCTGAGAACTGCACTGAGCTTTGCCAAAAACTGCTGAAGCAAGCGAAGCACTCCGGCTTTGAACGCATGCCATGGAAGTGCAATCGCTTCTCAGTCAGATGCTCTCGGGGTAAGAGCAGGGCAGCTAAATTTGAAATAATAAGCTAATATGAATGTTGGGTGGTTGAGAAACTTTGAATTCGGGTAGCGAGTTAAGTGTAGTGTCTCTGATGCAAAATGTGTCTTCGGTTCCAGGATAAGGTCTGAGGTATAAAGACTCAGGATTTCTGGGTGTTTCTGAAAAAAGCATTTTCAAGTTTGGTCAGCTCAAAATATACCCCTTGTTTTATTTTTAATTTTTTTTTCCATTCTCTAACACAGCTGTTTGCGAAGTCCACGCTCTTTTTCCTTTAATAGTCAGACTGCCAAGATGCTCTGCATAGTATAAGAATAATTCAGCTATCCAAACCTTTATTGGGGACCTTGCTCTAAGAAATCAATATGACCTGCCCTCCCCAAGCAACTCTGAAAACAAACCCTTGCCTGCAGCTCTGATCATCAGGAGCAACTCTGCAGCAACAAATTAATGGGCACAGCCTTGCACTTGTCGTTCTGAGCCTCTGTGTCCCTACTCCAGCGAGGGCAGTTGAGCAAGGCATGGCTGCCAGGACACAGCATCTGTAACCCTGTCCTTGTCAGCAACTTTACATTAATGAACCAACTTTCTATGTCTGCAACAAAACAGTTGGAGAAAACAAACAAAACAACCCTCTGCTCCGAAACACCACTCCCAAAATAGATTTTGGAGAGATTATTACATGAAACAGCACAGAGAGGAAAGGATGATTCAGAAAATAGCTTGCAACAGTCCTTTAAGCAGCTTGGGATTGTATGGTAAGTAATGCAGGAAGGAAGGGAAACTGCAGACTCTAAATGAATGTGCTGGAAGGTCTCATCAGCACCTGAAATGTCTTTGGAGACCTTCCAGCAGCAAGGAAACACACCGCAGACATAACTAGTTTTTCTAACACCCCCCTTAGCCTCCCTGGCTCCTTGGAGAAACTGAGTTTCTGAGCATTTAGGGGGGAGTAGGGCTGAGTCACAGGCTTGAGGGAAACCCTGAGCTTCAGTTCAGTGAACCCACCAGCCACAAGCAAATGCAACGTGAAGGCTCAGATATCTCCTGTGCAATTCTGGCTGCAGATAGCAGAGGTGCACAGAGAGGAGCAGAGGGCAGGATTTGGTCATTCAAGGCTCAGAAGTGAGAGTTCAAATTGCCTCCCTGTTTCAGACAGACCAGGATCCTTCATAGCTCTCTCATACTGCCTGACCTTCACAGCACTCTTGGGAATACCCTTTGCAGGTCGGCTGCTGGCGTGTGCAGCGGTGGCCCTGCTGAACGACAGGCGTGGGTCTGCAGCTGGTGCCGAAAAGTTCTTCTCTGGCACCCTGAGATTGCTACTAGCTTCCCAGGATTTTGCCTTCCTGGCCTCCCCAGCTGAGTGATCGTATCCGTGTCCCAAAATGATGTGATCTGGCAGCATGGTTAATTGAGTTAAGTGAACTGATACAGAACAGGTATCCTGTACTGTAACCACCACCTCCGAGAGAGACATTGCTGTTTCTAGCTCTTGTTTGTTGGACATTTTAGCTTTTTTTTCTCTTTTTTTGAATTTTATGGCCGTGAATTTAAAAAACCTGAGCTTTAATCAGGAAGGAGATGAAGAGCCAGAGGGTGAGTGTTATGTGATAAGAACATAGCAGAATTAGGAATAGGACCATACGCCCCTGACCTCTTATCACCTAGTACGACGACGTTGTAACATGAAAGCAGCCCGTCACTTGCAACGACAAGATGACCGAAACAGAGTTAAAACTTTTCTTTCAAGGCCTCTCTGTCCTTCGTTTGCCCCCTTCTAGAAGGTGGTTTTAAAACAGTGCCCGCGTGAGCCTGGAGACCTGCTGTGTTGCTTTCCAGAAGGAATTCGTGCTCATTACAGAAATGGGCAGCAGATTATTTCATGTATATATTTTCTGCATACTGAAAAGTGTTTATGGAAGCAGGCTGCGTGCTTCATCATCGTTCCAAACAGACACTTGCAAATGTATCCTCACTGAGCCATTAATGTGTGTCAATGTGCGTGTATAAGCAGCAGCGTTTGCATGCTTAATCGGGCACGTGGCCTTTGTTAATTAGACAGTCAGTTAATGCTTTATGTCTGTGGGTCTGCATGTGCAATCATTTGCCCAGAACCTCATTAATTTTCCTGGCTGCCCCTCCTGTTGGAGTTCACAAATCAAGCTGAGCATGCACACAAATCCCTTTGAGTAGGTTTCTCTAATAAAGCAAATCAGGCATCAGAGGAAACTCTCAAAGAATACTGAAAACAACAAAGCTATAAGGGCCTACCTGGTGATTTTGCAAAGCAGCTTTTTGCTATCGAATGGGAACTGCAAAGATCAGTTGAGAATTCCCCGTTGCAGCTAGGGGCAAGCAGGACTCTTCTGTCTTCTAGTTACTTGCTGTGCATGTATATGTATATACACCTATACGCAAATGTACAGTCATTGTCCCTATGAAATATCCCTATGAATTTTTTGTGCGTACTCAGTGTAGATGTCTCCTCTGAGACATGAGCCTGTAGGACGCAGCATCTGCCAATTACCACATCTAAAGAAATAGCCTCAGTTCACAATAAGCCAGGTAGCACAGATGTGGATTGTGTCTGTATCAAGGGCAGATTGTTTCCACACGCTCRTTCTCAGCCCAGGAGAAAGGAAAGCAGCCAAGGGGCTTTCTTGAGAGTGGAATTAGAGAAATATTATTATCACTCACTGTTCTAGACAAATGCAGCAATGAGGCCCCTGGGACTGGTGGTAGCTGTGGACATTTGCAAGGGATGATTTTCCTTCTTAGTGATCAACAGATCAGTAGGGTGGAGGTGTAGGAGATTCTTGCTTGCTTTTCTCTCTGAACTACAAAGCAATGAGTATCACTGAAACACAGCCTAGAATTGATCACGGGGTGAAATCCTCATTCCCACAGGCTGCAGCGTAGACAGTATTTCACTCGGGATCTTCCGGACATCGTTCCATGTTATTGTTACCCCAGATAGCGTCTGGGAAGGTGAAAATGCTTCAGGAGTAGCAGCCTCTCTTCCCCTCCTCGCTGCAAGTGTGTTATGCTTCTTTGAGCTGCTCTGCTTGCGTTATACACCTCTATTGGCGGAGGCACAGCACGAGTTGTGACTATGCTTTTGCCATCTGCACTGCAGTCCCCATTACGGATGCAGCACTGAGCAGCTTATTTCACAACTGACTGATGGCAAGGCTATAAGCCCATGTGTGCATATGAGGTTATTCCTTTCATCATTCATAACTGATTTGGGGGTTGGCAAGGTAGAAGGTTCAAATCGGGAAAAGCTGCTCACGTAAATGTTCTCTGCAAAAACAAAAGGACTAGTTATCATTTTTAAAGGACCAACCTACAGAACAGATATGGACATAATTAAAAAATGGGTTAGACCTGCACCGTATAAAAGCCTAGCTGCATGTTTTAGCCACATTCCTAAATTGAACTGTTTGTCTGGACTAACCCTGCACTAGGGGAGTGTTATTTCAGTACTGCAAATACACAAGAATATGTGTGGAAATGTGGTAATTACATGGCTCGGTTCCACCTATATCTCCAAACTGGACTGTGTTATTACTGTGCTAAGGGATAACTGTGATGTAGCAAGGGAGAAGTGACAGTGAAACTGAGATCTTAAAATAGAGAGGGGCTATTTTGCCTTTTTTTTTTTTCCCCAGCTGTGCTTGTATAAATCTAGACTTAGTTCAGATGTTACAGGAGTTCCAATTGCTTTGGAAAAAAATCAGTTGTAGTTGTTGTGAAATAAATGTCTCTCTGTCCCTCCCAGCAACCCCTCATGGCTGGGTTGCTGGGAGGGCTGGGGTGAGAGAGACAGGCTGATGTGTCTTTAGCTGCCCTGAAACAGCTCCAGAAGTAATGTTTAATCAAAGCAAGCTGACATTTGTCTATTGAATTGTTATCAGAATTGCGTAGTCATTCATGTGCCATTGTGTTTCAGAATGGAGAGCAAGGGATTTATTCAGCTTGACATGAGCTGCTCCTAGCCATTAGCATTTCCCCAACATCCGACCGATATCTTCATTTCACACTGCTAAACAAGGCACCTCAAGGCCAAGGTACTGCTGACCCCTTCTGCATGAGGTTTCTTGTTAGAGCATCCCTGGGAGATATTTTCTTCTTTATTATCACTCAGCATGCCAGCTCTCCAGCCTCCTGTGAGCGGCTTGGGGGCCGAAGGGGTCTGCCTGCTCTTTGCATGCTGCTTTGGTTTCACGCCACCGTAAATAACACTAAAGATCTCCAGTAAACGCTACCGGCTCCACCTTTGCTGTAAATAGGCATGGAGGCTCAGGAGACGGGCTGTGGGGTTGCTGGCATTTGAAATCAGTTTGGATCAGAAGTCTTTGCCCCCTCTTCTGCTGGGTCTCATGAAACAGCCGCTCTGAATCTTTAGGCTGTGTGTGGGAGGAAGAGCGGAGGTGTTATTTGGAGTGGAGGGGGGGTAGCTGAGTGAGGAAGGAAGGGATGCCTAGTTCTTGTGTGTGTACGTGCGAGGGAGAGACAGACAGACAGACAGACAAAGCGAATGTGTTGCCGAATGCAGGAGTGAAAGCTGGGGAAGGTGTAGCCATAGAAACACTGTGTGCTTAGTAGTAATGGTTCAGGGCAATACAGTCCATTTCTTCAGCCTGGGGGATCCAGAATATTTCGGTGATATTTTAGGTCTGTGTTTGTGTGCATCTGCCCTGGGCATGCACGTGCATATCTTACACGTGTCTGTGGCTGCTGGTAAATACGTGAGTGTCCATGAGGACAGAAAGTACCTGGGCAAGTGGCACGGTACTGTTTAAAGAAAGATATACTGATCCGAGAGGAAGGCTGGAGTGGAGTCCTGGGCTTTATCAAAGAGCCAAGGGGAAGGGGCAGCAGAGCAGTGGCAAGGGACGTGCAAGTGGAGCAGGTAGAGATGGGAGGTGGTGTCTCACCGCTACCCAAAACATACCTGTTCCCCTCTGGGAGCAGAACAGTACCGTGGAAAATGCCTCTCTCCTTCGGCAGACAGAGGATCTTTGCATGGGTGGGTACAAGGTGGGTCATGGGTGTTGTCTGCGGGTGTAGGTTTATGCTTGGTTTCAGCTGATCTAAGTCCATGCTGCTGGGTCATGTGCTCTCTCTGGCGCCAAAATCAGCTCTCGAGTGATCTGCCAGATTAGGAATCTGATCCCTCTGAAAACTAACCCAGCAGAAAGGGAAAAGACAAACAGATAGTTTCCAGCTGGATCAGTTCCCTGGCTTGGCTGATGCTCATGCCAACAGAAGGACAAAGGTAGGGACAGGAATGGGGAGAAAGTGAAAATACCCCTTTCTTTGGCAGTTTGAACTAAAATCAGCTTAATGACAAAACCACTGCTCCCTGAGTCTCTACTGTCTGCACCAAAAAAGCCAGGAGCTGGGATGAGGAGCGTAGTGAGCTAACTTTCCACCCCGTGAAATATTGCTGTGTTTTCTGGGAGCTCAGTGGTGATGTTGGAAAGGAAAGCTGTCCAGTAACAGTGCAATCCCTTACCTCTGATTTTAGGCACAGTTTGCATGAAGCTTATTAGTTAAGAGGTCAATGTCCATGAATCTCCACTGATTGCTCCACAGCCCTGGCATTCCCAGCAGGTCTGGGAAGGAGTCAGTGTGGTGGTCAATGTCTGTATATTGGGCTGAAAAAATGTTAAGCTTAATCTGGACAAGAGGGAAAGAAAACCTATAGCATCTCTCACCCAGCACACGACATGCTTCAGGTTGCATCTTTTAAATTGAAATGGCAAGCTGAAAATTTGGGGACTTCTTGGGCGTATCTTTCCAGGAAAAAAGAATTATATTGGAGTTCGCTCTTTTCCTGTTTAGACCTTGCCACGTCTGCTCTGCTGTCTAGTGAATGTGCAAAATTGATAGGTGCCTGTGCGAATCAAATAGATGTTGCATGTGCGTGTCACACAAACATCGGTGTCTCACAAACTGTTGTACCGGTACAGCTGAGATACAGGGGCAGCAAGGAGCAGCGGAGGGCGAGAGAATAGCTGCAGAGAGCATCACCACCTCTTGCCTTGCATCCTGAAACCAGTGCCTGAGGTCAGGCTGAGGCTCCCGCGGCTGTGCCTGGCTTTCGGCTTCTTTCCCGCACCCTCTGTGTTTTTTGTTCCTCCCCTCCCTGCGCACTGCAGCCCAAACCCAAAACAATAACTAGAGGAAACCTCTGGCTGCATAGTTCTCATTCCTGAGCTGAGTTGCATATGGCTTTGCTTTGGGTGGAGACGTGCTTGTGTTCAAGCTTGGTTTTACTCCTATTGTTTCTAACCTGAGTGAAGCATAACTGTCATACTCCCTAGCCTCACYGAGTCCCGACCCTCCCACAGCAGCACTGGTGCCGGTGGTGGTGAAACGCTCCCAGCCCTGAAATCTGTGAGGCTGCGTGCTGGCCTCCAAACCCAAGCCCCAGCGCCTGCAAGACGGGAGCGTGGGCTGCATTCAGCCTCAGATGTGTCTAGCACAGAGAGAGGCGTAGATAGGTAATATCAGTATCTCCATACCTCTGCTCTAAGATGGTTATAGCTGACCTCAGTGCACGCGCTTGTGCAGTTATACCTGTTACGAGAAGATATCCCTGTATGTGAGGATTAAGCATATGTAATGTCAAAGCCTTTTGCATATGTGCTCAAGATGTCACATTGGTGAGCCTGCTTGGTTTAATGGTATGTGTGAGAAAATAATGGACATGACCCGCCAGCTTAACTTGGACAAAAATTCTGTTGGGGAATGAATATAATCAGAGATGGGATCTCTGATTCCAGCCTCTTGTATTTAATGGTAGGTTTTATTTTGCATGGCTTTGCTTTGAAATAATTTGTGTCTTTGTGCTTCTGTGAAATCAGATTATTGGTTTTTTTAATGCCGCAAGCTTGGGAGGCGTTTTCTGAGGGAAAGTGCATAGACAGGACCTTAATGTCTTCTGAGCGAGCATACAGCAAATGTGCTGCTTTGAAATGTCACTGGTTCCCCTATCAGGAAAAAAATGAAACAAAACCAGAGTGGATGACAAAAAAAAAATCATGGAACTTCAAACTCTGGTCTTCTCTTACGAAAAAATAGTAGTGCCCCCAGAAGTTAGTGTAAGGGATAATAAAGCTGTGCTTGAAACAGCCAGGCAAGAAACACTGATGATTTAGTGGGTGACAGGAAATCCTTTTTGCTGCTGCTGGGAAAAAATATGGAGTGTGAAGCAGATAACTTTGCTGCGTGCACCTCTCTCTAATTGGGATGTTGCAGCAACACTTCGCATCCTCTTTCTGGCAACGGGATTTATCCAGAATTAATCCCCCTTGTTGTGTCCTCCCTGGTAATTGCAATGGGCAGAGAGCAGAGGAAGCCGTCCTGCTCCACCAGCTGCAGCCGGGCCTCACGGGAGGTTCGATGTGGGAAATGAGGGGCTCTGACCCATGAACCCCTTCCTTGGTCCCAGTGTGACCTGGCCAAAAACACTCCTGCCTTCAGCCCTGCCCCTCTTGGAGATCCCAGCCCGCTGCGAGGCGGCCTGTGCAGCCACTTCCTAAAGTGCGAGGGTTTATGGCATTTCGAGGTAAACTGTCACCTAATTTAGGTTTATCTGTGAATGCCGGTTGTAAACTGCTCGTCAGACACAGCTCCCAAGGGTAGGGTAGATGGACCCAGGTTTACTTTGCTCATTCCCCATCTGCCTAGATGGGACCGGCTGCGATATTGGCCTTACAGGCACAAGAGTGTGGCAAATATCATAACTGTAACTATAACTGAGATACCGTCTATATTTTTCAGTGCTTCTACGCTATAGTAGAAACAGCAATAGATTTTCTCTTGCTTTGTTTGTCATATCCATTTCAGCTCTAAGCCCTTACCACAAATTACTGTTTTATACGCCATGTCCCTGCAGCGATGTGGCAATATCCAGACCCCATGCAGTCTGGGGCTGCTGTAATCCCAGGAAAAATTGTCCCTGCACACTTTGGCTGGATGTCAGGCTTGGGGCAGGGGAGAGCTCGAAGGTGAGTTACTTGGGCAGGTGATGTGCGGCCAGAGAGGAGCCCAGCCTCCCCACTGCAGTGCAGGAGCCGTTCGAGGATGCTGGCTTTCGAAATCCCCTGGAAGGGGAAGGTATCACATGGAACTGCGGCCGGGTTATTCCTCACAGACGTGCTGCTTGTTGTGGGTGGGCTTGCTCCAAGTCATGCCCTGCCTGAAGGCACAGGGAGCCAAAGAAAGGTTTTGTTATCTCACAAACCCGATGGCTAGAGTCTGGATAGGATCCTGTCACGTGGTCCCTGTGGCAGCTCTTGGGGTGGAAGATGGTCGGGATGTGCTGTTGCAGCAGTAATAAATAACAACCATATTTGTTCCCCCTCAAACAAGCACATTAATCAATTAAAAGCCATGTAAGTATTCTCAGAATTGGGGAACATGTCTTTCATCTTTATGTTTCTTAGGCAAAAAATGTCTATGGGAAAGGCAGCTCCCCCTGAAAGCCCATGAACTGAGCTTGTTGTGTGCAGAGGGTCACAAAGGACAGGGTTTCTGTGTGCACAGCAAAGAGCAGCAAACGCTGCGAAAAGTTCTGCATCTACAAATTGAGATGTTCCCTCGCTTTTTCATTGAATTACCCAGAGCTTGTGGGTCTGGGAGGCTTGGGCTGGATGCTTGATGGGAACAGATGTTCTTCCAAAATTTCCAGTACGTTTTGTTTCAGATCAAACCAGGAATAGCACAAGAACAATCTTTTGTAGTAGCTGACACCTCCTGGCCCTGGCCCCAGCCACAATGCAGGCATGCAGAGGCTGATGCTGCAGTGAAACATGCTGAGGAGAGCGAGCTGGAATTTTCTGGACCTTGAAAAAAAGGCTTTAAACCGCGTGCCAGAGTTTGTACTGGTTCTGCCAGTACTTCTCCATCCTGGCTTTAGTAACTGGAGTTCCAGTTGGGGTGTGTTTTTTAAGGAGAAACTGGTTACTAGTGATAGGTCTGGCTCAGGGGTGGGCTCAGTCTGGCTCAGTCATGGGTATGCTGTCTTGGACCGAGATCTTGGTGTATATTTTCAGATGGGGCTCATCCGAGTGTAATGTCTTGAATGCACCCCTTTGTTCCAAATTGTCTCCATGCTCTGGAGAAATATTGTTGCCGTTTTTGCCGCTCGAGCCCAGCTTTTCCCCAGTTCTGACTTCCTCCAGTCCTTTTCTGCACCAAGAGATGCAGCTCTTTTCCCTCCATCTTCTTGTTCACATCTGGTGTCAGCAGCATGTAGTTGTCTTGTAGAAGTGTTTCAGGTCAGTGGGTAGCTAACAGCTGAGGTAGCTTCAGTGGATAGACAGCGCTGAAAGAAACTCCCCTTTAGGAGGAAGGAGGTTATTTAAAATACTACACAAGTGRAAAAAACCCCAAATGCAAGCCACAGACCTTCTCTAGGGAAAGCTGCTGAGGCACACACCTTAAGTGCCGGTATGGGAGGCAGCTAGATCCCCTGTATTTGCTTCTGATATTTTCCTGTTCTTATTACGGGTGTTTCCAGATATTTATTGAGATGTTCCCTGTGCACAGTGCCAGCGCTTGTACAAGCTTTCCTGGCATAAACTGAGACTGCCGTGATCTGAGGAACCAGCCCCTGGCACCACCCTTGTCTTTGATGTTCTCCATCAGCATGTCAAGATGCTCTGTCACTTGTCCTTTTGCTTCTTGTCCAGGGGAGAGCTTTTTTTTTTTTTTTTTTTTTT
>JAYKAV010001621.1:583386-629694 GCA_035582835.1 Phoebastria nigripes
ATATATATATATATATATATATATGGCTGAGCCAGATTCATGCTGGCAGGTGCAGGGAGGTATATTCATTTTTCTGAGCCGCAAAAGCTGCTTCCCTCACTAAAGCACTTTGCTAGGGGAGAAGCTGGCTGTGTTTCCAGCTGCCTTCTCCCCAGGGCCCCTGGCAGAGTGGTTCATGGGACAGTCCTTCCGCTCTGGCCATGCCCACTCCAGTCTGCTCCATCTGCTCTGGGACCACGTACATGGCCGGTCCTCACCAGAGGGGAGGTTAAGACTGCCACGTACTGTTAATTTTGGCAGCTTTTCCCCCCCTCCCCTTTGTTAGTGACGGGAGCCCTGCACCCTGGCTCCCATTAGCAGAAGCTGGCACAAATTAAAAACAAATTTAGCCTTGGTGTCTGTGTTCTCAGTGAATTTCACCTCTGCTGATTATTTTTATAGCTTGTTGACAAAATGGTACGTGTGTGCGGGGAGTCTATTGCAGGTCCCTGGAAAATGCCAAATGAGTCACTTTGGGAATGCTAAAACACATCCCTCCACATGGAACATGCACATGTGCCTGCATTTGGGAGACAGCAGGGCGAGAACAGGGCATCCACCGCAATTATTTGTCTCGGTAAATGAATTTTTTTTTCTTTTTCTGGTGCGTGTGCTCTAGCTGCTTTGTCGTGATAACTGCATCTGCCGTTTCAGGCTCATCATAATCAAACCTCCCCCCCTCATCCCCGTCTCTGAGTTGCCAGGCAGCGGACTGATGGCTTCAACGCCCATTGGGAACCCATTACTCAACTCATCTTGTGCTCGGGATTATTCACATTCTGCTGATGATATTTACGGTCACAGCTGCTAAAACGGTGTTTGCAAATTTATGCTGATTTGATTAGCTAGTTTAGTCATCATAGCTTCTAAGAGCAGGATCTGGCCATAAAATTGCTTTCTGCTGCATGTGACTCGCTAATGGTGTGTCACATGAGAGCACGAGCCTCGGCGCAGAGCAAGGGCTGGAAGAGACCATATGGTGCATCGAGAGTCCCCTCCACCATCTCCAGAAAATTTTATACCCTCTGCAACTGCACTGCAGGCAAAGGATTATCAGCTCTGTTGAACCGTGTAACCATTCATCCACCTTAATGATATACCAGTAAGTTAACAGGGTTTTCGATAAAACTAGCCCTAAATCAGCCGTGCCACTGAACGCACGTCGTTTCCTTACTCTGTGTCATCTTTTGTCCCGTAGCCTGGTCAGAGGCTTCTCTGCCACTTGCAGAGCTGTTTGGAGCACGGTGGCAGCCCATGGATTTGTGCTACCATGGTTATATCCAACCTATTCTGGTTTTGTTTCCGTTGGCTGCCCCTTGAGCGAGAGATGCAATCCCCAGTTATATTCTGAACCTCTTCTTGAGGCCTCAGCCTGATGGATTTGGGCATGGCTCACCATCTGGCATTATCTGTGGGTGATGGAGCTTTCTCTGCGGCAGCCACGACAGAAATAAACTCACTCCACCTTAAAATCCAGCTCACTGCCATTTAAAAGAAAAAAAAGGCTAAAACCTTGTTTTCCCCCAGAGAGATTTCTAAATTACTACCACTACTATAGATATGTTTTAACCATCTGTGTAATTCTGAAGTCTCTCTGGATGAAAAGGAAGCATTCGTTAAATAAAATAAGTGCTACATAAGGAGCGGTGTGCTCTTAATATTTTTAAGGTTACTTTTGCATTGGTAACATGCAATTCAACCTTTCCTTGTAGTGGTTTGTGCAGCCTTGACTTGGGAGGCAACGCTGTGGTAGATCTGCAGACGTATCCTCCAGCTGATCTCCCTCTTTTTTAACAGTGTCGGGTCTGTAGCCTGCCATTTACTGTTTCCCTGCCATTGCTACCATTTCAAAGAATCCTTTCAGAGGCAGTTTCCTCATTTTCTTCAAAATGACCTTTTTTTAGGTCTTCTCAGACAAGTGCACTCACACACTGCCGTGCCTCACGTTTTTTCCTTGGTTTCTTTGAGCTTGTCCTCTTCTTCCCCTGATCCCCCAGGCCTTTCAATTACTTTTTAATGTTCTTCTGGCCTTCTTCCTGAGAACTGCTGCATGCATTACCTTGCCTGTGGCCCTATCCAGACAGGCTTTGAGCAGGATATAAAGCAGTTGCTCATCTGGGATGTCGAAATCGGAGTCTCTCTGACTGTAAGACATCGGTAATGCTGGACCTCCTGCTCCTCCCAGGTGGGACTGTAAATGCAAGGGGACTAAATTCAGCATCTGGTTATGCTGTAGGTGGAGTTGGCTTCCCTTACTGTCATTGCAAAGGGGGAAATGGCCCCTGCTTAGCGCTGTGATGGGTAAAGAAGTGAGGTGGTGGCTGGGTGAAGTTGGTCCCAGCTCTCTGTTAGGGGCAACATACGGGAGCAGTGGGGAATGGTGGAGGTCGGGGAGAACAAGCGCCTGGTTAAATTTCGGGAGAGGTCAGCAGATGAAAGTGGAGCCAGCGTTTGTAGTGGACATGAGTTCATTAGCAGATTATGTTTGGTTTTCGGAGGACTGTTCTGAAGAGAATGAAGTTGTTATAATGAGTCTGTATTTCTTTAAACACTGCATTATTTAGTTTTAAAATGCTTAATAATTTGAGGTGGATATTGAGCTCATGAAAATGAGGAATTTCCCAGAGTTTTTAGGAAATTATTCAGCCCCGATGGTTGTCATTTCATTAAAAAGGCAAGTGTTGCCTTCACCCCGGCAATATGGTGAGGACATCAGCCCTGCCCTTGAGCAGTATCTGCTGCTTCAGCCCTGGCCCTGGAGGCCCTATGGAGCAGTGTCCCTACTGTACCCAGCCTAGGCTCCCTCTGCCAAGGCTCTCCAGTCCTGAAGATGGTGGCATGGCTGAAGGAGATGGCTCGGCTTTCTTCAGAGGAGGGAACGGCTTGACAGAATCAGACTAAGCAGGGGGAAAGGCAAAGTGAGGATTAGGCTAAGTCCAGGCATCCAAGTGCTCCTGCTTTGAAAAGTGTTGCTGGTGGATTTAATGACAAAAACCCCAACAGGGAATACGGTAGCTTCTGTGCTCGTTCAGCTCCTCAACTGTGTATTAACATGGAAGTCCAACCCAGAACCACTCGCTCCAAGTTGCAAGGTTCTCCTCCTGGGATATGTGTGGCAGTGGCTTAGGCATTTCTCGAAAAGCTCCGTTGGATGCTTTCATTTTGTTTGATTTCAGCAAAATGTTTTGTTGTTTTTTTGCCATAAGGATTTAACACCTTAATCAGGGCTTTGCGTTTTCTGTCTTGAACCTCAAACTGAGGGTAGAGGGCAGATTTTGGAGAAACGTGCCCAGATTTGTACCAGGTTTTGATCGCGCTTATCCCTTCTGCACAGATTGTTTGCCCATATGAAGCAATTCCCCATCTTGCCCACATTAACATTTCCTGATGAGCCAGTGTGTTAATTTTGTGCTCCATGGTTCTCTGCTCACGGGCTTCTGCTGGCAGAGCGGCTGCCTTCCCTTCTGTTAAGCCACCCCTTGCCACCGTGCCCTCAGCTCTCATCGGGCTCCGTTGGGTTTGTGAGTCCATTTCTCCCCCAGATTTTATCCAACAGGAGCCTTTTGTATTACCATCTCTTYAATTAAATAGACATGCTGACTTGATCGAGACATAAAAGGCATCGTACAGAAGCTCGCTGGCACGCCATCAAGCAGTGTCCCCCATTTGAGCTGATAAACTCAAGGAGAAGCTGCCCTTTCAAGCCTCTGGAAGACTAAATACCAAGCCAAGATGTGATACTGCAAGGCCACGATAAGAAGGGACTAAATCACGAATGCTGATTGCATGGGAAGAATAAAGGGAAAAAGGGAGCCCTGCGCTCCAGCAGCAGTGATGCCCCATGTGTACTTTTTTTATAGCAATCCTTGCAGCTCAGGTGGGAACAACAGCTTTTCCACATCCCGGCACGAGCACTGCTTCCCCTCCAATATCCACCGTAATAGCAGGGATGCAGGAGCCAGCAGGGGGAAATGCCAGGGAAAGATGCACTCAATTAAAAATAGAGAGAAAGTCCCCAAAGCTCTGACACGATTTTGTCAGACAGGACTTGCAACAGATGATTCTTGTGAGGATTTCTCACTCTTGGGAAATGCTTCACGGTTTGTCATCACCAGGGAACGGGCAGCAGGAAAGACGCAAAGAACAGAACAGGCCCAGGGGGAGCGGGTGTTAAGAGAGCCATAGCTGAAAAATCAACATGGAAATTGTATTAAAAATGTTTGCTCTCGCTGTTTGCAAGCCGGACATTGCAACAGTCGGAGGCGGGAAGTGAAACCGTCTCGCTACAGGCAACTCCAGGATCTCGAATCCTGTGACTCAGCCCTTCTCCCCCCCAAAATCAGGGGCACAGTGTGAGAACCTCCTCCCTCCCCGCAGACAAGGTCGCTCTGGGTTTCCTGAGCTTTCGAGCTTTGCTCTGCAACCAGGAGGGCTATATGCTGCTTGTAAGAAAAAGGTGAAGTGCTGCATTTGCCCTCCCTTGATTCCAGGAGCTGGTGCTTTAAGAAACATCCCTCCCACCCACCTGCCCCTTCACCGCACCTAAAATGTCACCAGTGTTTCATTAAACCCACAGGGACTGGCAAAATCRCTGAACAGAAGCAGCACTGTGATACCATGGTGATGGTTGCTACTGAAAATCCTTCTCTAGGTAGGAGCAAACGCGGAAGGGAGCCCGCTCCGCCGATGGGCTGGGGAGCCGTGCCCGAAGCAAACAGCCGAAGCGCTGGCTGCTAAATTTAGATTTTCCAGGTCTTGTTCTCCCCCCTGCCCTGGTTTAAGAGAGCATGCTGCTTTTTGTAATATGTGCTCGCTAACGGCTTTTGTTTTCTTTTGAACGCCTCCAGCGAAGGGGCCAAATGTATTGTCAGAAAAGCCAAGGAGCCATAATCAATATTTACGCGCCTCTGCTCTCGGTGGGGTTAGGTTAAGCACTGCAAGCAGAAGCCGTGAGGTTTGCCTGCTGCCTGCTCCGGTGTCCCTCTTACCCCAGCCTTTGCCTCCCGATTTCCATGGGACGAGCCCAGCATTTCCATCTAAAAATCATGTGGCCTGGCATGAGGAGCTGGTAATCAACACACACGCTAATGTGGGTCTTCCTTCCCCATCGCTCGGTTACACCGCAGGGCCGTATTTCAGTCCCGTAATAGAGTACAGGCTGGCTTTCTTCCAACCAATCACTCCGTCTAGGTGTAGTATTTTTACTTTGCCTATTGTGCTGCTACGAAAATGCTGAACTTAAGCAAAATATACTTCTGTATTATTTTATACAACAGTTCAGTGACTTGATGACTCCAGTTTTGGATCACCTCATTCAAGCTGCTTTTCCTCTGCTTCTCTATGCAAATGATGTCTCTTCTGTCTGGGTAATGACAAGCTTTTAGTGAAAGGTTTGTATGAAAGATGCTTTTATGCTACGTATTCTTTGCCGTGCATCAGGACATCTTGTTACAGCAGCCTTGTTTCTTATTAACACTTGACTTAAGCCATCCAGACTCGCATACTAGGGGAAATGAGGGGGCTGTTATTTATTCTGACCTATTTGTCTATTAGTTGCAATGACTATCTGGGAATGCATGGGAAGAAGAAAGCTTCAGATCTTCCTCTGCAGACATGTTGGAGCAACGTGCTCTTATCAGATCAGCGCAGCTCAGATGCTCAGACAGAAAGATAGGCTTGCTTTGCTCTCAGCTTTTTGCATATCCTAATGAATCTCATTTGCTCAGCCCCGAAGGCAGGTCATCAAACGAGTCTGTCCCGCCGTCCCCAACCTCAGAGGGAACCGCAGGGTGAGGCTAATAAATCAGCGCGCAGAAGGACTGCTGCACTCCGGCCTTGAGCCGCTGGAGGGTGCGGGATGGTGCAGGTGGGAGCTCTGCGCGGGCTGGCGTTGGCAGCACACAGCCGGTGTTGCAGCAAACGCACCGTGTACAAAGGACAGGCTGGGCGCTTGGTGTTTGTAATTAGGGCTTCTGGTCAACTCGTGTGAGTCAGCCAAGGCTTGTGTGTACACATGGTTGTGTGTACCTGCCCCAGGAACCGGGCCCGGTATGAGGAGGGCTGTGCTTTGTCTGTCTGTCTCCTGGAACAGCCGTTTCATTCTTGAAAGCTTTTCTTTAAAATTTGGGGAGTGGGAGGAGAAAAAAACCACTTCTTCCCGTACATTTTGCTACCTTTGCTGATGCTTACAGGATGTAAGATACGGACAAGATGGCAGAGCAGAATTTGGRGGCAGGCAGGAGGCTTGGCAGGATTTGTGCCGCACTTCCAGAGCTTGCACAAGCATTATGTTAATCTCTTGAACTTCTGTGAAATGTTATCAACGTCCCCACTTCATGCACAAAACGACAGCGGTGAGGATTGTGCTGACCAGCCCAAAGAATGCCGAGCAAGCGCTTGCCTTGCTCAGAGTTGGGGTCACACCTTTGGACTTACCTCAACCCTCTTTCTTGTGCTGAGCATAGCTAACCCTCAGGGAATTGCTGTCTGCTTGCATATCTCAAAGCCCACTCAATTTTCCGGGCCTCTGAGACTCTTCGAGAGCACAAAGGTGGTTAAACTCCCTTACTTCATGGTTGCCTGTTTTCAGTTGCACCTCTGAGAGTCCACCCTCTGGGCACATACGGGCCATGCGGAAGCCTGCAGTTTATTTTTGAGGGGTCACGGCTTATATCGCACAGCTTTCAAGCTTGTTTTCTATTTTTAAGCGTGCTAGAATTGCGTATGTACCACAGAGCTCATGGGGCGTTTGGGCTATCTGCGCAACAGGCAATTTGCTGTGCCAGCGCCAGCTCTGTGCGAACTCCAAGCCCAGTCAATCAATGTCGTCTCCATAGAGAAGGAATAAAAAAGTCACATCTATTGTAATCAGCTTCCCTACCCACTCCAAGCCATTAGCCCTGAAGACTTTTCAACTACATCCGTATAAAATGCATCCTGCCATTTTATTCCTGGTGATACACTTTAGACTCATTTTTTATGCTGCTTTCAATGTTCACAGGCAATATATTGGTATCAGAGACATTCTGTCCCTTTATTTTGCACCCCGGGAAATGTCTGAGGACAGCGAGCACCTGATTTCCACTGTAACTCTCCAGAGATTTATATGACGGTGTAATGAGAATGAACAGTGAGCAGCAAATGGTCATCAGAGATGTATAGCTCTGCCTATAGTTTTGGAAGAGGATGGCCTTTGCATTCTTGGGTTGTGCTTTGAATAGGTGGATGAGGAGAAAATAACTGAGTAGCTGCAAAGCYAGAACTAAGCAATCTGAAAAGGAGCAGCAGAGCTCTGAAAGTGAAATGGGGAGCTTGGGTCATTTATAAGGTTAGATGGGAGGTAGTTGATGATTAAGTGGTTTGTGTATATAGGTGCAGCTTCTGGGACTGACTTTCATGTGAACGGGGAATGATTAGGAGATGTTTCAGCCTGGGACTTCAGTCCTGGCCACCCTGAAGGCCCACGGGGTGTGCTATGAAACGCCAGGAGTGATCACAGGCACTGGGTCCCAGACTTCAAGCACACTAGAGGTGAGATGTGGTAAGGCACTTTGGGGAATTTGACAGCAGATTATTTGTCTAAGTGTAACTTCTTTCTCTCTCCTGATTGTTTTGAGCTTTTAGGTTTGAATCTGGATCTTTGTTATATCACTTGCCTTTGTAATGAACTTTCCAGGTGAATGCACATACAGGAGAGAGTAGAGGACTCCTTGTGCATTATACAACACTTGTTATAGTGCAGCACTACTCATAGTCTAGAAACCAGTGTCAGCAGAGTGTGAATGATGCCAAGGATGAGCATTAAAGCAAATTCTGCTACAAGGGGAAGCTATTCAACCTGAGATATTTTTTCCATGATATTTAAAGATGGAGCATGTGTGTGCCTCCAGGTATATAGGGGAGAACATAAGTCCACACTGGACCTTGCTACCACTTATCACAGCTTTTAAATAGGTTTACAGGTTTCAAACTGGACCCCAGCTACAGCTAGTTACATTGCTAATATTGCCAGTACACCCATCACTTGGCATTTGTGCTGCTGCACAGGAGGGACATACACTGGTTCTGTCCTGTGTACTTACATGGACCTCTATGTGAATTTTATTTAAAATTAGGAGTCCATTAAATGCAAGTTCTGGTCTTTTCACAGCAGTTCTCTGCCTGGGTAGTAGATGTCTCAAAATATCAGCAGATAGGGTATAATTTTAGCTTCCTAAGTTGCTTTCCAAGTTGGAAATAGTCTATGAAAAGCCTGTGTGTAATAAGACATCTGGGACTTACTCATCTGGGGTCTCGCATAGGCCCTTTTGGTGCTGTGGTTCCTTTCTAGAGTGATAAAGCAGAAGTCATTGGTGTTAATTTAATGGAAAGTCCCAGCACCCTCTTCCAGATGTATAAACTACCACATACTAAAGGAGGCAAAAACCAGAGCTGTAATATTCAAATCTAGAAACATATGCCATATGTGTATGTTGCTAACTGCAGCCTCTACCAGCCATATCCCGTATGTAATGGTATGCTCCTTGGCATAATTAGCGATTACGGCTTTGTGCATCTATAACAGATGATGTGGCTATGCATGATTTATGCAGCACAGAGACAGCTTTGCATGCGGCTGGGATGTGACGTTGGTGGCTCTTTATGTGCCTCAGTAGCGCAAGGCAGGAGCTTAATGAGGAGGTTATTCATGTCCTGTCTGCACCACTGATTTTGCTGCTGTAGGTATCTGCAGGCCCGCAGAAACATTCCTGGCCCTGTGTGTGGTGTGAGGTCTCTCTGAGGGTTTCTCCGTGGAAGGGAGGATGAGGCRGCAGCCAGGAGTGGTACAGCCTGCACCCTCAGTCCTGCCACTTCCAGACACATTTATTTCTCCTTTCCTGCTGGAGGTATTTGCCTCTGGGCTTGGCTTGGCTGTGGCTTAGCTGCTCCTCCTTGCTGTCCCCAGCAAAGAGCTCGAACAAGACTTGCAGGACAAGCCCTCGCTACCTGCGTAAAGGGGCAGTCTTCTTCAGAGGCTCCTCATTTAAACATCCTCCCGTCCTTCCAGGTGTTCAGCACATCTGACTGCTGTATTATTACAGTGTTATTACAGCGTTAAATGTAGCAGACTGATATAGGTAGAGTTCACCTCGGCAAGTATCTGAGTTCTTTGATTGAGGAAAAAATCCTCGTCATCTGGATGAGTACCATAGAATTTGTGGACAGCACCATTTGTAACCAGTTTTCCAGCTATATGAGCTTGAGCTCATATGGTCTTGAGCTTCCTAGGGAAAATCATAGAATCATAGAATCATTAAGGTTGGAAAAGACCTCTAAGATCATTGAGTCCAACCGTCAACCCAACACCACCAYGCCCACTAAACCATGTCCCTAAGCGCCTCATCTACACGTCTTTTAAATACTTCCAGGGATGGTGATGTCCAAATGGGCAACCCCAGAAGAGAAAACAGAAAGGAGTGGACTGGATGATTTAAAGCATTTGCCTCTCTGACATCCATGTATGTATGGATTGCTGTTTAAAGGGAAATACAGGGAATAGTGGCTTGGATTCATGGCAAGGGAGTTTTATGTTTTATAAATATTGGGAATGTTGTTTTAAAATACAGTTGGGTTATCCTGATGGAAGCTGAATTGGAAGCACCCACAGAGGCACAAGGAAGGTAATGGAACTGGAAGGCRTTAGGGCAAATCCTCAGTGAAGGCAGAATTCGGTCCAGTACATACTATCATCCCATTTTTAAAACGAATGAGTAAATACGGTGCTTGCAGAACTGAGGAGGAAGTGAGCCTGGTGCGCACCAGGTATCATACAGCAGCCTGTAGAGTTCATGTCCCAGCAGACATCCCTTTGCCTGCGGGGCTCGAGGGCCGAGCCTCTGGCACGGGATGGTAACTCTCCATAGCATCCTGCCTCGCAGCACTCGCTCTCTGCGCCGTGGTAGCAGGAAAACCTCCAGTATCAGCTGGTACAGACGAGCCATCAATTCTCCACCCACCGCCCCCACTCTTGAGCCCCACCTCATCACAGCAAAGGCTTACTCTGATCTTTTGCAGTACAGCAAAACCATGATAGCCCCAACAAAACTCATTTTAGCCTGTGCTGGAGGAAGGAGGYGCCTGGGGGTCTTGGGCAGAACTTGATATGGTGGATGAGACTGAAAGAGCTGCCTTGGCTGCCCGTGGCTGAAGGTTTCTGTCTCAGGAGGGACAGGGATTGGCCGTACTGACGCATYCGTCACTGCAGCGCAGCGCGCGGGGGAGAATGGGCCCCTTTGTGCGTTGCCAGCGTGCCCTGCCGGGGAAGGGCTGGGGATCAGATCTCATCTCAGCTTCTCCTTCCTGCCGTGCCCCTGCTCCTGCCAGACCTCCTGCCAGGCCTCCACCCTCAGCTCTCGCTCGCCCTGTGCTGGCAGCATTGGGTCTCTCCTCTTTGTGGCTGGGGAGGGGTTTGCAACCGGCTTGGAAAGGCTCTGGGGTCAGTGCGRCACCGGTGAGCACCATGGCACTGCTTGGGAGCCTGGCGCTTTACCTGGCCTTGCTCTGCTGGGGGGAGCTGAAATAGGACCCACCTGGAGTAGTTACAGGTTAAATGCTCAGCAAAGAGTGGGCATAYGCTGTTACCTCGAGGCAGGGAATAGGGTGAGAGACCCCAACACATTGGGCTTGAGCTGGGGTGGTGCTGAGTGCCCCTGACACTGGGAGGATTTGGGGGAGTTGAGCGTGGCTGGGGAAGGGGCTGCGATGCAAGGGAGCCCGTGTTTGGTGCAAAGCAGGAGGGATGCTGGAAACCCGGACGGCCGCAAGCGCAGTCCCCCAGCTCTTGCCTTTCTGCGTGCCTGGTGAATGAAAGCATTTCCCACATCTCCTCTCCCTGTTTTCCTGTTTACTGAAATCCCAACGCAGGTGCTTCACCTCCCCGGCAGCCGCCTGGCCGTCTCCTCCGCGCTCCTCCTCGAGGAATTTCACAAATAGGTGGCTGGGGCGGGCTGGGATCGTGCCTGGGAAGCTGGCAGTGTCCAGTGCTGAGGTCTGGCTGTTGTGCTGGGCTTGTTGTTTGTACATGCTGATTTCATTCCTCTGTGTGTGTCTGTGTGTGTTCGGGGAGTTTGCTTTGTTTTCGGTGGGTTTTTTTTGACACTGCTTAAAAATAAACTCCAATCTGCTAAAAATTTGGCATTTCACTCCCACTGGCTGGGCGCTGACGCATTCCTCTAGAAGGGTTTGATTTCAGGAATCTGGGGTGTAGGAGGCAGGTTTTGATCRGGCGAGAGAGCCTGGCTTCAGTTTATGGGTGCTGGAGGGTGCGATCCTGCCCAGGCAGTGCACCCCGCTCTGCCRAGCATCGCTGAGAAAGTCCTTGTCCTTTGGGAGAGAGGGGACCCCCTGTGCTGCAGCRCTGGGGGCTGGCTGAGGGTGCCTTGCAGCATGGCTTTTGGGCATACAGCGACTGCTTTTCTMCAGGGGTAGGAACTGAGATCGACCTCCCAAACCTCTGTGAATATCAGTTCAGAGTGGGTTTCCCTGGTTCTGGGTCACAGGTTGGAGCCAAGGAAAGAAACCCTGTGCCTGCTGCCTTCATGGAGGGATGGCAGTGAGAAGCACAGGTCCTCCCGTGGGCTGGGGATAAGTCCGTGGAGGTATGCAAGGTACAACTGGCAGGAATAGGTGGATCTGGCTAGGTCTGATCCCCTTAGTGTGACTATCTCTAGAGATGAAGCAATGATACAATCTTGTCCTACTGCTCCGGTAAATACTTGAAGCCTGGTGAGGACCGCAGGTGGCCTGTGGGATGTGTTTGGGTCAGCGTAGGATACCTGCAGGCTTCATGTTGGGCAGTGGATCTGCAGCATTACATGATGGAAAGGCTCTTGGGTGAAATCTTGAAATCTTGGCCCCGCAGACATCCAATGCATCCTGCACCACCCAGCAAGCCAGGCTTTCAGCCCCAATTCTTCATTTGGCTGCCCAGGATGGAGAAGTGGTGGCAGTGACATTTTGGTCCGGCCGACATGCTGGCCGCCCTCTGCCATCTGCAGCAGCACAGCCTGGGGTAAACGGGGCCTCGCTGCCAGTGGAATTGCTGGAAAGGCAACTTTGGCCAAGCTCTTTTGCAGACATTTACTTTTCCTTGTCTCATCACTGAAGGCATGTATTTCACCCTGCCTGTTCCTCCTCCCGGGTGACCCCAGGACCATACGCACACACCTCCGCGCTCGCTTTTTCTCTCTCTCGCTCTCCCGGCTCCCGGCCACTGGTCCAAAACACACAGTCCCCTGCCTCAAGCCTGGGGCACTGGCAGCTCTGTGGGAGCCGCAGGGCCCTGCTCTGCACCGCCTCGCTCCGCGGCACGCACCGCGCTGAAGCTCCCCGCGCTCTCGCTGCGGCACAAAAGCAAAATCTATCCCAGATGAGATCATCTCCTTGGGACAGAGCAAACAGTTAATCTCCTCATTGCTTAACCATTGTATCAGCAAAGCGAGCTGACCCAGTACAAGGAATAAATGTGACTTTGGCAATGTGGCCTTTAACCTTCGTTGCACAGAAGAAGATAAAGTCTCCTGGGGCATGAGCCATGGGGTGGTGGGATGTGCCGATGGGTGCGGGTGTCGGGGTGGCACCGTCACCCCAAAAGCCCATCAGTGAGCGAGCACGAGGAGCGCCGGAGAGGGCTGGAGGTAGTCAGCTATTTGAAAGCCATGTTGCCATGGCTATTGGGGGTGCGCCGGGGACATAACGCTGCTCGGCACAGGAATGTTGCTGTCTGACTTGTTTTGTGCGGCTTGGTGTGGAGYGGGGGACAGAGGCAGTAACCTCGCACAAGGACTAGGCTTAAAACAATATTGAGTGAATGTGCTGACAGCGTGAGAGAGATTGCAACAAAGGAAATTACTGAATCATATCATGCTAATCTAAGCATTGCGGGAGAGCTTATGGCTTAGTCTTTGTGAACAAACACCTTGTATCAGGAGGAGACTGGTTTGGGAATTGTCAGATAGAGCATGAAGAGGATTTTGCAGTGGTGAGAGGTGCTGTATTAACAGCTAAAAACCAAAACCTCTTCCATCTGTCTTCAAGAGGGAAGTTAAACGTGAATAACAACAAAAGGCTCCTCTGTACCGTCCTACCTCAATGCAGATTGGGGACTGAAAAGCGAGTCTGTTCCCCTGACACATTCCATACGTGGCCCTGGGTAGGAGTGCCAGCCAAGAGGACAATAAATGCCAAATGTCACAGTGTTCCTGAGATGGAGACGCTTGCCCAATGGAAACTGGACTGGAGCCAAACTCATTTAGCATAAGCCATCAAACAGTCATGAATTAATTGTAATCTTTGACAGGTGCATCAGGAATACTTTTGGAGAGACTGCTGTTTGCCCTGGGTGCATCTGGAGATCTGTGCCCACAGCGACAGCAAGGAAATGTTATCACACAGTATGCAAAGCCACCTAAACAAACAGAAGTTTCTAGGAAGTGACTTGAATGCTTGAATCCCCTTCTAGCAAGCCATTTGTGCTGCACCTAAATATATATATACATGCACACACGCAAGATCACTTCCATAGCACCTGTCCTTTGCTGGTCACGGGGTGACTTACCGGTCTGAACCTCACCTCACAATAGCTGGCTTCATGGCTGAGGGAACTGAGCAAAGTGATTTCAGCAAGGTGACATAGGAAGCCTGTAGCAGAGCCAAGTATAAACCCAACCTCTCCTGGTGCCCAGACAGGAGCTTTAACCACAAGACTCCTTCCTGCTAAATGCGTCAGCTGGCACTGTCAGCAAATGCAGCACCGTAATTCTTTGCCCTTTTAGGAATGTGCAGTATTTATGAATGGTACACGTATGGATTGTAAACTCAAGTGTTAGCAATATGCAAAAAATTTAAGTTAATATTATTACTGCACATGTCCAAGCAAATGTCTACACATTGCGTTTTTGCTCTCTTAGTCATTTATAGTGTTCTTTTATACTCAGCTCCTCCTAGGGAGGTGTTTAGTGATGTATTTGGGAAACTCACGCCTGTGCACAGGCTGTTGATCAACTTTTGCAGGCGGATCTGAATTGAGTTGGTTTAGTGCTTGATGGGAAACCACTGAGGGTATCGCCACTGGCAAGTCGGAGAATATTCTTCTGAAATGAACAGTGTTTGCATGACCACACTGGAAAAATATTGACATTGACTGATGGAAAGAGGTGTATAAGCTTTTGGTGACAGTGGCCCAGCTACAACTTACTGTGCATTTGCACTGCGGTGGTTACTAAATATACCATTCGTGGAGTGTGACCACATGTGTACTAGGTGCTGTATTTACACAGAACACGAAGACTCTTCCTAACCTAGACCCCACACCATATACAGTTAAGCCAAGAAACAACAGCTGTGGGCAGAGTGAAGGGTTGCAGAAGGGGATGGATTTGGGGAAGTTTATGCTGCCCTTTAAGGGAGTTCAGCTGCAGTCCTCAAAGCCACTTCGGAGCTGCTCCAGCGCATGGTGGAGTTCAGAGCCAGGATTTGAGGAGAGCAGGCATGTTTGCAGGGCCCTCCCCCGGAGCGCAGACACCTGCTCCTGGGCTGCAAGTAGGGCACACTTGGAGAATGAAGGAGAAGGAAACCGCAGCAATGACTGCCAGCACACGGGCTTGCTGATCAGCTGCAGGCTAAACAGCATCCAGCAACTGCTAGAGAAAAAGGAGGCATGTCAACAGCATTGCCACCGGATCCCCAGCGTTAACTAGAGGAAACTCAAGCCCTATTTCCACTGGGCTCAGACTGATGACTGGAAAAATGTTTCTCTGTTTACAGGAATCTGAAACCTTGTAATTCTCCTCTGCTTTCCCTCCCCCTCGCCCTTGCTCTCTCCCCTGCAGCCARCCAATCGCTAGAGGACACATTTGGAAAGGAAGGTTTATTCCAACTCAAAACCTCTGTAATTTAATAAGAAAAACAGTTTAGGAACAATAGGAACCACAGCAGCAAGATAAACAAAATATTTAAAAAGTCCAGGGCTAGAAAAGTTTGGACTAAGTGCCTTGAAATCAGAGATGCCGGTCTCCCCGGGGACCAGTAATAAGAGGACAACCACCTGATACCGCCAAGGGCTGAGTAGGAAACCAGCATCTGGAGGACAGAGCCGAGCTGGCRTGAGTCCTCATAGGAGCTGGGTGCTTTCCTGCAGCTGCCTGTCTCGGACAGTGGCTGGCACCAGAATCTCCAGTTCTCACCCTGATTCTTAAATTTGGTTGATTTAAAACCTGGAACGTGAGCACCATGTCCCTGCTCCTGACTGCGTGGGCTGAAATGTAGGGTACTGCTGTTTGCATTTGGACGGTTCAAAGGCTGTGACTTGCGTGCACTCTCCCTGTGATGAAAACAAACAGACAGCAACACGTTCAGATACTATTAGAAGAAAATTCATATGAAATAAAGTCTGGATTAAAGAAAAATTCAGATACTGCATAAAAAAGTAGGCCTTTCCTTGTCTTTACTAATTCATTTCCCAGGTCACCATTGACTCTCTTGGGTTGGGCTCCTTTCTCAACTCTGGTTTCATTTCCAGAGAAGTAGCTGAATCTCCACTCTGACTAGAGGAAAATTCCTAAAATTGCCATGTCAACCAGAGGAACAGCTTATCCTTCTCTTTCTGTAGCTGTAAATCCAGCAGGGTTCGTGGGGTGGAATAGAAATGATCAGTAAAACAGGAGGAGGATGTTTGGAGAGGCTTCTCCAAGTCCCTCTTGGACCTGCTGCGCTGTACATGAATTCACCTTGCTTTGAGTTCAGGTAAAGCAGGAGCTGGATTCACAGGCAGTTTGGATCCAGGAGGCATTTCCTCTAAACCAGCAAAACTCAGTAGTTCAGATGAAAGCCTTCAGCCTGCCTCTGCTCTATATGTGATGTGTATTATCTTTATTACTACTTGTCCATCTTGCATGTTGTTTGTCATCATTATTTAATGTCTCAATGCAAACATGTGGTTATTAGCGACTTTTAGATGGTTTGTTTCTTGTTTTGGACCAAAGTTCACAAGTGTTGAACGCAAAGCTGCGTTACGGAAGTCCTAGTCATGCTTTGGTAATTGTTTGAAATCTTTTCCTCGTGCCTCTGAAATTATCTTCCTACAAGGGGAGGCTGGTGGGCCAGGAGTGTGGCTGAGAGCCCTCCGCAGCTGCCAGGGCTGTGGGTCCTGCTGTATCCCTGCCCTGGGCTGGGATGTGACCGCGGCCGCCTGTGCCGAGCTCCCTCTGCCACGAGCTGCGGCTCCCGGGTACCCGCTTCCCAAAGCACCCGGCTCGTTCCAGGGTACTTGTGCTAGCACCAGGACACTGCGGCAGGCAACCCCCAGTGCAGAAACAAAAGCTCAAAATGCTGCATATTGATTTTATTTTTCCTTTATTTCTCCTTATTTTTTCCCCCTTTCTGGAATCCTATTGTGAATTATTTTGTAAGCTAATGCTGAATGAATCCGCTGTATTAGCTCCTTATTACCTGTGTGAAAATGGCAACGGCAAGAGAGGCCAGCAGTTTTAGCACTCAAAGGTAAAGGTGAAAATGGGAAGGACAGAAAGCCCAGGCAGCTCAGTAGGAATTTGCCTTCCTCAGACTTTCCCCTATTTCCAAATCAGCAGTGTTAAATCTTAAGTATTAATTGGGGATCATGTGTGTTTGCTACCACAGATGCATTATTTACCAGCAGAAAATTCTGGCAGGTCTGAAAATACCCTGAGATACTAAGTGAAGCAGGAACCTTTTGAATTATTCAGAGCTTGGATAGACAGCAATCATTGCTGCTGTTGTAACAAGTTTATTATTTTAAATTATTATTTTCTGGTACTCTCTCGTGTGCACACCCATGCCTTTTCTATGCCTTCTTTCTTCCCCCCCCTTATGTTCAGCAATGACTTATAAACTTTCACAGGTGTGAGTATTGCCAGAGCCCCCCTCCGCCCTTCAGATAGTTTGCTCATGAGGAGTAATTGGTTTTCATGTAATATTTTATTGCCATCTGACTTGAGCAATTCCTGGTGGTTGGCATGGGCAAAGTACCAAGAAGTGCGTGCCCCTTCAAACAGGCTGAGCCTCTCCCAGAGGAGCCAGTTGCCCCTTTTCAGTTCAGTTTTGTACCTTGAGGCCCAGGTGTTGGAAGTTTTCTTCTGAGAGATTTTCTTTCCTCTTCCCCTTTAAATCTTGTAAATAGGCTCCTCTGCTTCTTGGGTAATTACAGTTATTTTTGGAGCAGTGAATTCACATTAAGGCAGAAAGTATTTACTGCAAAAGGCATAAATGCAGGTGGAGACATTCCTGCATTATGGAGAACGTTGAGTGGAGGGCTGTGCTGCACCCATGGTGTGCATGCGGCCGGCCGAGCCTGTCCCCGTCCCCGTCCATGTGGGACACGTGGCTCCTCTGTGCAGTGACAAAACCTTGGGCACCCAAAAAAAGAGCCATCCTGTTGACTTCTGTGAGCTATGCTTCAAAGAAAGTCAGTTAAAAAGTGCAGAGAACAGGGACTGGCCRAGGGGACGATGGCTGATATGTGACCATCATCATCTTCTCTTATATTCTTCTGGCCAAAATCTTTAGCCCTTCCTGGTGCCAAAGGACCAGAGCTCCCAAGGAAGTGAGTGCCAGTGGGGGCCAGTGCATCTCCAGAGCCTGGGGGGTGAAAAGGAGAAATGGTCCTTCTTGGTAACCTATGGCTCTTTCCAAAGCACTGGGATCTCTTTATTCCCCCCAATAGCCTGATCTCCCCTCCCAGCCCCACTATAGAAAAAGATTTACTTTGGTCCCGCTTTTGTGCAGAGATATCCCTCCATAATCTCTCCACTCCATTTTTCATGGCTTTTAAAAAGTGAATTTGACAGGGGGAAGCACTGCTGTTGTGATAGCTCTGTAGACTGAACTCTTAAAAGAAAAAAACCCTATTGTCATTAGAGAAGAGCTGAGGGAGCACTGTTTGGATTGAGTTGGATCAGTCTGGGTGATAGGTTTCAGCATTCAGGGCTGAACTAGGGCTGAGCCTCTTGTTTTGCAGCCGTACAGTCCCATGAGATGTTCCCCTGAGAGTTCGGCTATGGATACCAGACACCTTATCAGGATTGCTATAGCCTCCTGAGAGCTGCTGCATTTTTAGCTGAATCTTTCAGAGAAGTGCTTTTAAGATAACTTCTGCATCTGAACTTTTTCCAGAAAATCATAGAATAATTTAGGTTGGAAGGGACCTCTGGAGGTCACCTAGTCCAACCTCCTGTTCAAAGCAAGGTCAACTTCAAAGTTAGATCGGGTTACTCAGGACCTTGCCCAGTCGAGTTTTGAATATCTCCAAGGATGGAGATTGAACAGACTCTCTGGGCAGTGTAAACACTCTCATGACTTTTTTTCCTATATCCCGTCTGAACTGTCCTTACTGCAACTCATGGCCGTTGCCTCTCATCTCTACTGTGCATCTCTGAGAGGAGACAGGCTCTGTTTTTCTATTTAGGTTGTGGAAGGCTGCAATTAAACACCTCCAGTGCCTTTTCTCTTGAACGCTAAAAAAACTTGGTCCTCTCAGCCCATGCTTGTATGTTGTGTGTCCCAGCTCCCTGATGTCTCAGCGCCCCTCTGCTGCACTCTCTCCTGTTTGCCAATCTCTTCCCTATCCTGGGGAGCCCCAAACTGGACCCAGTACTCCAGATACAGCCTCACAGGTACTGAGGAGAGGAGGATAATCTCTTCTTTTTGCTGGCTGGCTATSCTCTTGCTAATACAACCCAACAAGGTTAGTCTTCATTGCTGCAAGCGCACAAAGCTAATTTATGTTTAACTTGATATCCATCAGGATGCCAGGTCCTCTTCTGCAGAGCTGTCGCATAGCCAGGCAGACCCCAACCTGCTGAAATAACCCTTTACCAGTGTCAGACTGRTCGTGTACGTGCTGTGAATTCTGGATTCAAGACTGCATGGCCAATATATCTTGGAAGTTCATATTTGAGGGTTCAGCTCCAAGGGTTCATGTGACAGCCATGTCATGTGGACAGACCAAGAGGTTTTCCTCCACTGCCTGTAAATGTCGTAGAGATATATAGTCACTGGAGAAGAAATAGAAATAAAAACTTAAGGCTGAAGTCAGATACACTGTTGTGGCTGCTGCTGTGTCAGGCCAAGACATTGCCGTCCCCTTAGACATGCCAGCATAACTGCAAGCATAATTGCTTCCTAGGCCAGTTCTGTCAAAATATTTGTGGTTAGTTTAAACGCAGGGAGGGAGATGATGATGTTTGTGGAGAAAAGATAGGAAGGCGACAGACTGCAGTTGGCTTGGGGATGGTAACCTCCCTGGAGCTGCAGGCAAAAAAAACTACAACTTTTTGGCAGTGACGTTTCTGACACGCTTGTGTTGCTGCATCAAGACAGATCTGGAGCTCCCCAAAGGGGCTGTGGACCAGGTGCCTTCAAACAGCTTCCCGAGTGTTGTCCGGTCTGATGTTAAACGGAGCAGCACTCCAGAGCACACTCATGACTGCATGGCACCACGGGGGGAGGACATTGGTTCCATGCTGACCCGGAGGGACCTCGAACGAGAGCTTCAGCATGAGGGACCAAGTCAATCCAAAGTCTTTGAGAGCACCAACCCACAGGTTGGTGTGGSAGGGCCTTCTCCTTCGAAATATGGCAGCACTGGAAAAGGCAGAACGCAAGGCATCAGTGATGCGGGAAGTCTCTTTATGCATCCCAGGTATTCATATGTCCTGCTCCTTCCCACATGGGTGTTTTGAAGAGGCGATTCAAAAGCACAGATGGTGGGTGAAGCTGAGTCCCACTGATTTTTGAAGGGCACAGAATTCCCTTGAGCATCTTTGAAAAATGTAGTTAATTAAATTAGACTTGCTTGAGAATTGAGTGGAATGAAAGATTGTTGTGGGTAGATGGGTATACTGTTTAATTGCACAAAAAATGGTCATTTTGCTTAGCTTTTCGTGTAGACTTGGAGTGGAAGGGGTGCATTTGTGTGTCTGAAATGTCAGCTTCAGATCCCTTTATTGGTCTGTGGCTTGTTCTGGGATTAGAGTATATTTGGGATGCTGTGAATAGAAGGCAGCTCAGGGCAGTGTTTTATGGAAGGTAGCACTCTGCGCTATTTTTAAATTTTTATGATATGGCAGGCTTGTTCTAGTATTTTAATAAAATGAGACACGCTCTTCCTTTTCTACAACAGCAGCAAAATCTAGTCTAGGGCTGCCCTGCTTGACAGCTTGTGGCAGGATTATAAAAGCGAGTTTATTCTGGGGCTATATATAAATGTTATACGTGGGTGGAGGCTGGACAGAATTGTCTCATGGGTCACATCCAGTATGCAGAGCACCCTTTGCACAACTTTGTTCTACAGATGCTGGCTGTCAATAGCATGGAACTTTTTTTTTTTTTTTCCCCCCCCCACAACAACGGGGTCTGTAGCTTTATCGGCCTCTTGGAAGAAGGGTTGGAACAACCTAGAGCCTGGCACCTGGCAGACGTGCTCTGCACACCTGTGGGGTGGATATCTGTATCTCAGCATCCTATATCCCTTCCACCTCGCAGCACACGTCAGGTATTTCCTGAGAAAAGCCTGGCTGATTTATCTGCCTGACAATGGTGAAGGCAGAGAGAGATAGGTGGTGATGGTTTTCTGCCTTCCTGTCCCCACCACTGCTGTCCTCCTCGTCCCACGTGGACCGTGGAGTTCACCTGGAGCAGGCTACATGCTTTCCAAACACGAGGCACATTTGGACTCGAGGCTGAGACTACTTCACATGTGCTATGGGCATCATCAGCGTTGCCATCTCACTACTTCTGTCCTCAAAATAAACCCAATTCCTTTCCAAAGGAAGCAACCCCCTTCATTTGAGCTGCTGATGTCAATGTAGCACATTTTTCCTCTGCCATTTCCCCCAAAAACGTTTTGTTTGTGACATTTTTCCCCCGATTCTGCCTTCATTATATCTCCATACAGTAACGCTGGGTATGTTTACGGGCGTTATTCTCCATGGGTTCTAAGTCCAGAGCCACTCTGTTAGAGTTAAAATAAACATGTGCTCGCTTTAATCATGTGAGCTCAAATAAACACGTGTAAACTTCTTAAAAGTTAACTAGGGCTCGCTCAGGTTTTGATAGTTTAACTGTGGTTAAATGGATTTTATCAGATTTTCCTGAATGATTCACCTCCGGGCTAAAAATAAAACAGGAGGCACTTTGGGGTAATTTACAAAAGAAGTATGCATGAAAGCAGGAGTTTGGAGTGAAAGCATCTTCTCTTGCATAGTCAGAGTATTGCAGGACAGCCCTGATAATTCTGTGTAAAAAGCCTGATGCGGGAGAGACAGGGAGACGAGAAAAACAACGAGGAGCAAAATTTGGCAGATTCATGGATGTTACTCCATATTTTTACTGTAGGAGCTGATGATAAGAATTTACCCACCAGGGTTTTAAAAATTCAATAATGATTTAAAAAAACCTCAGTGATGTGGGGAAGGRCAAGGGAAAAAAAAAAGACCTAAAGACAAGATAAGTCATTAGAGATGCAAGGAAATGCTGCTGTTGTCTTCAGGCTAAATCTATCGGAACAGAGCGCCATAAATCGAAGATTCATTGCTCCCTCTGCTCATTAGCTGTGTGAAACTGTGACTAAGCTTGAAGGTTAGTTGGTGTAGCGCAGTATTATTGTTCTTATTGCCTTGCTCTGAATCAGGCGCGTCGGCAGGCAGCCATGATTCACACATACTGCCTGCCTTGCTAGGTGCCAGATTTCCACTATTTTTTTCCATGGGGGGGAAGATTCTGCAGCCTTGTATGTCTTCTGGCTTCATTAATTTTTGCCTGGACAAAGGCAAAACTATTTGAGTGGATCTCTTATTTATTAAAGGGATTGAATTTGTTCACTAGACTAGACTCGGAATGTAACAGGCAGCAATGTAAAGCATGAAGGATACAAGCCCAGTGGACATTTTTATTTTAACAATGAAAATATGCAATCTGTCTCAGCAAAATACAGCTGCTGAGCAAATTAACTTGTGTTGAATGCTTATTGGGGGCCCACAGCTCATTCTTTTGTTCTTCCTGTTCAGCAAATGTGTTTTTCTGACTAAGAAATAATAGATTGTGGCTCTATAGAGCCTTTCATCAGAYGATCTCAAAGTACTTGGCAAACATTAGTGGTTTGCTTGGGAAAGGCTAAACCTTATAGTATATCCCGTGGATGGTACCTAGAGAGCAGGGTGAAAAGTACATTGCAACTACTAGAGAGGGCTGCAAAATGTTAGGCTAAAATGACTAACAAATACCAGGTGATGTTCTCTGACTGGATGTCTGGTGTTAACGCTGAGATAYTTCTTTTTTCATTTACGACAGCATTAAGAGGACGTAATAATGAGGTTTTAATTTTTTTTTTTTTTCCAAGCTAAGGTGCTTGTGCCCACCCAAATATCCAGAGAACTTTATTGTGGTGTCCATGAGCCCTGGCTCCCATCCAAGTCTTTGTTCCCATTTCCCTACGCTGCTCCTATGGWAAGTAGCCCATCCCACCTACCAGCTGGGAATTTCCCTAACACATGGGCATTCTCTGGGTAATATGAGATCGGCAAATGGTGTTGTGTTGCAAACCCCCCCTCATCTAAGCAATGAAGTATGTTAGGAGTGCCTGAATATTCAGTATCAAAAGACTTGGAGCTGTAGCCTCTCCATGCTCTGTCTCGTCTGGGTTGCAGTCCATAGGCGCTATAGGAAGTTAATTAGGAAAGCCTTGGAGTTGTGGTAATTTCAGGTAGGGACTGGAGCGGTCTCCAGTCAAATCCAGAATTAGAGCAGAGACAATTTTCTCCATCTTCTTGGTTGCTCCTACTTCACTGTCTTGACTTATAGACTGTAGAAGGCACAGCTGATGTTGCCCTGTATCTGCCTTTCCTTGCAATTTTTAGACTCCTGTTGCTGCTATGCTATTCTTTTCACCCACCATTCAAAAACAAGTTTACAGAATTTCAGCATGAAATCAAATATCTGCTCAAATGTAGGTGTTTTACACAGGTCTGGACAGAGTTCTGGGTTTGGAGCTAGACTGGAGCTAGAGCTGCAAACCTGATGCTCCGTTTCCAGCTGCCTGAAATTTGCAGAGGGGAAAAATGCAAACTTCTGGATTAAAAAATTATCCACACAGTTCCCCAACTGGTAGAGTACTCTTCTGATGCAGTGCAGGCAGCAGAATCCTTAAATAGACAGTAGTGAAAATACCACTGAATAGTCACTTTGGAAATACAGTCTTATGAGAACACCTCTGAATTTTGATAACATTGGACCTAAGCGTATGTTCCCTTTTAGACCCAAGCATGAATTCATTTGTAATGTAATTTTGTTATGTAGATCTGAGAAATCTGCATACCATCATCTTTGACCCAGCTCCAGACAAAACCTATGAGAGCTGGGGTTTCATAAATAGTTTAATGTGGTGCTAATATAACCCAACGGAGCAGAGGGAGGAGAACAGGGTAGGGCTGAGAGCAAGCCACTGAGTGCAGCTCCCGAGAGAAAAAGAAAACTTCAGCTCTACTAAGAGATTTACATAATGTCAGGAAAAGTGATTTAAATGCAAATAGCCTGGTAAGATTGTTAGAAATTTTGCAGTGACTCTGGCAGTCAGGTGTAGCATAAAGAGAAAGGGAGCTAAAYAAATATTTCCTTCCTTCTGTGAGTTCATTTATTCACAACCCAGGTTCATTTCTTTGGCAGGTGTATTTTCCCCTTCATCTTAAAAAAACTCAAAACAAACAAAAGGCTGGCTACCCCCTCTTTCCTGAACACACTCCTTTTGCATTACAGCAAAACACGCACCCACCTGCAGACAGTGAATAACCTTTCCAGGTGCTATGTAATACGTATATTTATTGAATTTGCCATCACATTCTATAAGGTGAGGCAGACACCAGTATTTTAAAACCAATTCTCTTTTACCTCTCTTCTTGTATCATTTGCTGCACGCAAATTCAGGTATTTGGGGAAATTACCAAATACCTTTTTAACTCTGCCTGTTTCAAAGACTTCACAAACTCTACTAGACTGGCAGCAGAAGTTTAGGATTTGCCCTCCTGAAATGGTCTTTCAGAAAACAAACCAGAGCTGTGGCACGGGCTGCCGGGGAAATGCCCTTCGTGGTTCACAACACGTGCCATGAAACCAGGATGGTGCAGTCGGAGAGGGTGCGGTGAAAGGCTGAGAGACATCTCAGGCTGTTGCGTGAACGTTGAAGGCAAGAGGAGGCTTTTCATTTTTCCCCTAGTAATTACCAGACTGCCTGGTGGGATTCTCCCGGTGCCTGTGAAAAAAAGAAACCGAATAAGCAGAGGGAAATGTTTTCCCTATCAGGCTTGTGGGCACATGTTTTGGATTAGGCGTCTTTGCATTTTCAGTATTTTGCTTTGGAGGAAGCTAATATCCTCCAATGGAAAGCAGGGATGATCCGGTGTGACGCTGCGGATCTTGTAGCTACAGCTTTCTAGTGGTCGTAGGTTCACTCTGTTAAGACTTTGGGAAGGTCATTTAAAACTCCCAAGGGTAAACCCTGGCTGCACTGAGATCCAAAGATCTTTTCACCATTGATTGGCGTCAGCTCAAGTCTTGGTGCCTCAGTTTCCCCCATTGTAAAATGAAGATATGAATGCTCTCTAGAAGTCCACAAGGGTCTATTTTTTTGCTTCTGGTACAATTGTGATCCAGGGATTGGTTCCTAAAAAACAGAAAGAATTATACAATTTGTGCTAATTAGTTACCATTCACTGTCAAAACAGCGCTAGGTGTTTTGTTGCCTTCACGCTGCAGTCACTGTAGAGGATGCTTGCAATGGACCCTGTTAGCAGAGAGCTGGCAGGAATCCCTCCACAGCAAACGTTTCATCCGCTAGACTCTCTTCATGACATTGCAAATGTATTTGTTCTCTTCAGCGATGCTGCATTTAGGAATTTCCTGGGTCTCCTTTACATCTAACAGTTTTTTCCTCCAGAATTAAATGATGAGCAACTTCTAAATGAAAAGAACAAACTGGAGAAAGGATCTATTTTACTTTGCTTATCTCCCAACACCTGGGCAAGTTTAAAGTACCGTATCAGTCAGGCAGAAGAAATACACATCTTCAGAGCTAAAATCATGTAGCATCTGTTCCAACTTCTGTCAGCATAAACACACGGTCTTTCACAGAAAGGCTATCTGATTTACCTGGGACAGCCCTTATCAAGTGCACAAGCAGCCTACATTTGTAGTATGTAACATTTTGGGACTTAGGAAGGACTCCACAGTTGGTCTGTCTGCCTCGTTGGCCGTGTGTCACCAGTGCAAGGGCTGGTGGTGATGGAGTGGGCGTGAGCATATTGGGAACTTCTCTCCATGCCGGTAGGGATTCACACTAATGGGTGAATTCACACTAATGCACACTTATGCAATTTTGAAAACATTTGCTTAAGCAGAGACTTGCATCCCAACTTTTTGGATAGACTGGATTTAGATTTGAATGCAGGCTTGGGCTCGTGCTGAAAATATTTGTTCCCTATAGTAGACCTACCCAGTGAGCCCGACCTGCTTTGGCAGTAGCCAAAAGTGGTCACTGGTGGTCGCTCGGTGTGCCTCTAAAGAAATCTGAGTTTGGCTTTTGAAAAAGCCTCCATGCTAGGAATTTTTTTTTGCTTTCCACAGAAGCCAGTCAGTGCCCCGGCTGTGCTTTCTCTGCTCAGGGTCCCTGCAGAGGCAGCGAGGCAGCTTTCCGAAGGCTGTTTTGGTCATTACCGATCCTGGCTGGATTTGAAAGAGCTCCAGGTACTGTGTTGTTTCCTTCGTGTCATAGGTCTGTTCTGGCAGAGTGAGATTGTTCTGGTTTTAGACTTTTCAGAATTGTTTCCCCCTTGTGAACTTTTTCTTTCTCCAGACTCTGCATTTTGCTTACTGACCTTTCAGTCAAATAGCTTCAGTTGAAGTCGCTTGGCCCAGTAAAGCATGTGAAGATGTCTTAAGATAAGGAGTTAAACCTCCACCTCGCTGATGACTGCATTTACCCTTTACTGCAGCCTTGACAGTCTTTGAAGCCATCCATTCCTTTCCTCTCCCTCCCCGTAGATCTTGGCTAGAGCTTTTCCCAGTCTGTCCTACTGCACCCATAGGACTGGAAAAAATATCCACGAGATATGCAATATAATATGCGAACACTAATCTAATCTAGCAATTATCTTCACTTGTGAGGGCAGATGAGATTACTCACCATGAGAAAGGTCATAATAACAGAGATCAGCCATCATGTGGTGTTTACACACACTGATTGTTGGTTTATTGCGAGATACTAAGACACAGGAGGAAGAGTTATCACAAGCTGATGTGATTATAGGTATCTCTGCCTATTGTAATTGGATTTCTCCTGGTAACAGAAGAATGTTTGTGAAGGAATCCACACTTGACGCTGCACTTTTGCATGCTCCATATAGTCATATACTTGCTTTGATCTCCAACGAAACTGATATTAAGAGTAGTAGTTTGACCTTTGTTAGCTCTCAAATTTAAATAGAGTCAATTAATGATCTCATATATAAAATCTTGAGGCAAGAAGATCATAAAATCTTCTGGAAAGAAGATCCTAATTTTTCTGTTTTTAAGCATTGCTATTTCTCCCTGGGATTTGAGTGTGCTCATAGGATTTTATAGTACTTTTTTTTGTGGTTTATTTTGGGTTTGTGTGTGTGTGTGTGTGGCTGGATCTGCTCCCTCAGTGAGGGAGAAGGGGGAGGGAGACTTACTTTTCTTGGTAATAATCTTTATAAATTTTATATGCTTAAATCTACACAAATAACCAAGAGATCATTAAGCGAACTCTAAAACTCCAGACTACATACTGGAGAATCATCCTGTGTTTAAAAAAAGAGAAGGACACAAGTAAAAAAATTAGTCAGGAGCAAATGATTGAATAGATAAATTACCAGTCCACTTCCTACCATGCTGAGTGGACTTCTATAGGTATAGTGCTGCTGGCTGAGAATGAATAAAAATATAGTATCTTGACAAAGCAGCAGTTACTCACTCGTAACAAAAGATGTTCTGCTACTGCTAACCCAGATCTTGCTGTCAAATACCCTCTAAAGCTTTGCTCGGTTTCATTTTCTTCTCTCTAATTCATTGTTGCTTCCTTCAGATGGGTTAATCAATACTCTGAAGACTATTTTTAGTTTCAGTGACAAGTTGACTACACCCTCAAGGCAAAGAGAAAAGTTTCCAGGTCTCTCTCAGCCCTTGGTTAGTTTTGAGAATGGCTTTGTAGGAGAGGGAAAGTGACACTTTTCAATAGCACAATATTTTCAACATTGGTTTGCCACTAACAGGCTCAGGTTTTTCAAATGTCTCACTAATGGTGGATAAACATGATTGAAACTGCCATTATATTGGAGGAAACAGTTTTAAACCTTGTTCTCCTGATTTTCAGTGGCTCCTCTGCTGTAGGTGTTGTTTTCCTGCTGCAGTACTCTCCAGGTTGAGCATCTCAGAGAGCCCTCGGTCCCCTCACCCCAACCATACCCCTGCCCTGCATCCCCTCCGAGCCTCCAATGCCCTCTGAGGTCCAGGTCCAATTCAACCTCAGTGCCCAGCCATGGTCTCTGGGCTGAGCAGCGCTCCAGCCTGGCCGGCCCTTGGTTCCCCACCTGCCCACCGGCTCCTCATCCTGGCCCCAGCCTCCTCCAGGCTCTCCGGGCTGACCAGGATGCCTGCTGTGAATCCAGCTCTGACTTGGGCACAACAAGGTACCACTGTGGTTCTCCAAAACTAACCTATCTGCTGTTTTCCCCCCATGGTATCAGATCATAGGACGCAGGTCCGAAGTGTCATGCCTTAAAAGACGGGGGATCGGCACGTGGCCGCGCTGCCTGTGCTGTGCCTCTTCAGAATCTGCAGCCGCAAGGTTGGCAACTCCGCAGTTACTTTTGTCTTTAACCTCTACCTGTTTGCTTAGCTGGGATTTGAACAGATCACTGCATCCTTGTGCTAATTACAGTTTAATAATTAGTGCCTATCAAAACGCTGCCTTTCAACTGCCATTCATTTTGCTCTTTGCTTGCCAAATAACTTCACCTTTCCCTCGCTGCAGCCACTGTGTTCAAGGGTGACAGAGTTAGCTTTTCTTAATTTCACCTCCAGTTCCTTCTCTATCCCGTATTTTAACCCCTCGGTGGTTTCAGTTTTACTCCCCAAGCTAAAAAATACAAATTGCTTTCAGTATGGTTGTAAAGAGCAGAAAACATGCCACAAATAAACCAAGCCCACGGTTTTTCTGTACAGCTACATAGCTGATCCTCCAGCAGAACAAAGGCAAAAGAGATGGCAGTCAGGCTGGTCAGTGCCATTTTAGTTTGTAGAGATTCATTCAGGTTTAACGTGTTTTTGTAGGAATTACAGAGAGTCAAATGCACAAGAGGCTAAAGGGAGCCAGTTCTCTATTCCCAGGATTTTAGATGCACTGAGACGGAAGAAAGTGGCTAAGGATTTGTAAAGTCAGAGGAAAATTATTTCCTGACCTTTAGCCCAATGATCAAATTGGTTGGCAAACCCAAGAAGTATTTGGCACCTAAGCTAGTGGCTTGGTGACTTTGAAGCCTGGATAACTGTCCATTCCCATCTATTTGAATGTCAATAGCAAGGCTCATACGTTGCTGCCTCTGCAGCAAAATGCAGTTGCTGCTGAACGACAGYGTGAGTGTATTGAGGAGTGACTGTGCACCACCAGGAGCTGGAGAGAAAACTGATTTTGCTTGCAGTGTAAATCACGGATCAGAAAGAAGCTGAAACTTGATTTGAACAGTTTTCAAGGATTTCTGTGCTACATCTCATTAGTGTTAATTACAAGCTTACGCCAGTGATTAATCAAACCTTAGAAATGCTGCAGACCAGGATCTATGTTATGTGAGCTTTAAACACCTTCATCACTTCTTGCTAGGGGATATTTGATCAGTTTCTCTTCATTTTACTTTGTTTTAATCAGCACAATCAGCCCGTCACTGACAATAATGCTGTAAAGCCCCTTTATACTTCCAGCACTGGGTCAATAAATGTTCGTCTCTCCCTGCTTTCTGCCCATTCACACATTTGTCCTCCATAACTGGAGATGTCAGGACTTCTCCCCAGGGCTGCCGAAGTCGCAGCAGCCCAGTCGTGTCTGCCGTGTCAGTGATAAACATCCAGAAGAGCTGCAAATAGTTACTGTGCTGTCACTTTCTGTACAGTTCTAAGGTTAAAAAAAGATAAAAAGATGTTCCAGCAGTCATTAAAAAAAAAAAAAAAGTGTTTAATGGTGTTGCAGCACTAATGTGGATATGTTAGACATAAAGCCAAGAATTGAGTGGGTGCCTGAGGCAGCATCTCCCTCCCCTTCAGGCTTCGGAGGGCAGTGGGGCTGGACGGGCTGGGCACGCTCCGCTCTGCCCTCACTCCACCAGCCCCATGGGGAAATGGGACTTCAGGTCTGTCTCTCACCAGCACTTGAAGCTACAGAGCTCACCCACCTCGGTGCAACTCATAGCAGATCTTACCCGCGGGGCACAGAGAGGCTGGAAATCAAGGCTGGACTGACCAGGCTTTCTTGCAGCTGCGAAGCAGCACGTGATATAGCTGTGGACGGGGCTGGTGATCGACCCAAGCTTTAAGACATCTCCTTCCTATCTGAGGCAAGGAGCTGTATAAACTGCTGACAGATCCACCTCTGGGGAACTGCTCTGACTTTTCTGCTTTTGTAGTCAAATAAGATTTCCTACTAAATGGCTATAGTTCAGGTTAAAAATGTAATGCCTCCTCAAAAGGTTCATAGCTTTGAAATACATATGCTAATCTGATCCCTCTGCTCTTTTCAACCACCATTATGAACAAGGGAAACTTAAAAAAAAACCAAAATGAAGATGTGTTCAGATCTCAGTTTGAGACAGGACTGTAACCAATTCATCGCGTACTCTTATCAGCGAGGGGTTGCTCAGCTCCTGCCTGGTCAGAACTGCTGTCCCAAGCACAGAGTTGGATGGAGAAAGGGCAGGCCTAACAAAATACAAATTATACAAATCTAAACAATCACACCAGTAAATACTAAGGTGATAGCTTAAGAAGCTCCCTGCTTCCTGGAGATACCATGCTGCATTAATGGAGCGGGAGAGATAAGAGCGGTTCAGGGAAGCAGGAAGCTCTCCCCGGGGCTGGTACCCCCCATCAGCTCCACGGCTGTGCGGTCCAGTGCCTCCACGCACCACGTCGGCACCTGACTCGGCTCCTTCTCCCTCCCGCCAGCTCTAGTGGGGCTCCCTTCTATCTCAGATGCTAGAGAGCACGGAGGGACAGAGAGAAGAGAGACCCAGGCTGTTCCCCAGAAGGGAACAGATTTGGGGGCAACACATATGTACTTTTATAATCCTCATTTTTTCTGCAATGTTTGTTCTCACATTAGCATCAACAAACAGGCTCTGACCTTGCCTGTTGATGCTTTAAATGCCCTGTTACACAGCAAGCATGGGAATGAGTTAGTCACATGGAAAGTACTTAGTCTCACATGGGCTGTTCATGTGCAGAGAGGAAAAAAAACCCAGTCTCACAAATACAATAATCTCTGCAGGAATCTATCTCTCTCTCCCTCCTTCTATAATGATGAAATACAGGCTGGATTTTTGCTTTAAGGCAGAATCGTACCACGGTTTCAAGTCATTTAAAAAACATAGACAAATCAATACTTTATTCTTCTTAACAACCACAGCATTAACTTTGTCACACAGGCCTGTCTTTTAAGAAGCCACCTTTTTTAATACACAATGCTTGCGTACATCAGCTCAGGGTAGGGTGAGAGTCTAAAAAATGAAAACCCAAAAGTCTCTGAACGGAGACATGGGCAGAAAACAGCCCAATATATTTCCCCTCCCAGCTGGCTGTTCCCAGGCCAGAGGTGAGCTGCCAATGCATCTGGAATTCGTGGAAATGCGAGAAAGAGGTGGGTTTTCTGGCTGCGATGCCTCATTCCCAGAAACACACGCTCAGCACAGACCCAAGCCAAAGCCACTGCAATATGCTCTGAAACATGCTCTGTTACGCTCTCAGACTCTTTCCTTGCTCATCTTTACCAAATAAACCTGAATTTTCCCAGAGACAAGGCACTCCTACTTTAACCATAAATCTACTTTAACCATAAAAAACTGCATGAAGCAGCGGGTTTGGGTGTAGGGTGCATGGACGCTGCTGCTGCATAGATCAGTCTGTAAAGCTCAATTGTCTCTCAAGGATTTCATTCACGTGCGACAGCTCTGCCAGGTAGCAAATTCACTGGTGATACCCAAAATATTCTTTCCATATTTTGGGGAAACCGCAGTGGGTGCGCAGACAACATAACCTTTCCCCAGCTGGAAAACCTTCATGAACAACTGTAGAGGTATTTATTTGGGTTGTGAGAGGATACTCTCTTTTGTTCCAGCTCCCAGAATAGCCTCTCGCAGTGGGACTCGGCAGATGAGGTACACGCGTGGCGTTAGCCCTGCATGATATGCTGCGCTTCGCGGTCAGAGCCAAGCCAGCCGTCCGTGGGCCCGGCTTCGGAGCCTGGCTGCTGGTTTGTTCCTTCACCTCCATGCTTGTGCCTGGCTGAGCAAAGCCATGAGGCTGAATTAGCCTTGGTCTGATAACGACCCCTGTGCACAGGGGACATTCCTGCACCTCGCCCGGTGCTGTGCATCCAGGTGCTTCCGAGTTACAAGAGTCCCACGTTGCTTACTCATCCAGCTGCGCGGCTGCAGCACTTCTGCTGGTGATGGATTAGTTGGCTGATCTTCCTCGGCCAGGTTGGAGCCCATAACTCCGGCAGCTCCAGGCACCGGTGATGTTATCTCTCTCGCAGCCAAGCGCCAGCGTCAATTGTCCCTGTGGGATTTCATGGTAACCTTTCATTTGGCTGCTGTCTCCATGCCTCATTGCTGCTGCCGGCGGGGCTCCTATTTATGACTTCTGCACGCACGTGTGTGCCTCTTCCCTCCGCCTTTCCCACTGCTGCACCTCTGTGGAGGCACCAGCACTTTCTGCTGCCTGAACACATACCCGTTGCTACCAGGGAGCTGGTGGGGGAAGAGGGAAGCAGTAAATCCACAGCCTCTATCTCCCTTTGACTAGAGTTTTTGCTAAATTTCCCCGTGCATGTTCTTGCCATGCCTTTATGTTTTAACTCCCTGAAAGGCTGACTTTCTTGGAAATTTGTAGTTTGAAAGTGTCTTTACCTGCAATGCTTGGTGCTGCTTGTTCTTTTTGGAGCAGAAGAGCCACAAAACCACATTAGCAGCGCAGCGACTGACACAGTTCAATGCTGCAGTGCATCAGAGAACTGGCAGTTGCTCTTGCTTTCCCATCCTGCCTAATGCCAGCTGGCCTACAATGTCGATTTTTTCTTCTGGTCTTAGAATATGATTTTATGCGGGTGCAGGGCTTGCTCCTGCTCCTTGGTGCAGATTCTCATTGCAGGACTGATGGGGGGGTGTGGGGGGGGGTGTACACAGGCATGTGTGCAGGTTTTGGCTCTGTAATGGCTGGGCTCATATAGAAGGTAGGAGAGCTGTGATACTATTATCTGCTAGAGGAGTCCGGATAGAGGCATGTACTTTTTTTGGATCTGCTGGGCCAAAATTTCAGCCTTGCCTCCCCAAGCATTTATTCAGAGATTGTCTCTTTCCATGCCAGCCCTTGGACTGATTACACCACGTACCAGAATTAAGGCCTGATCGGTTTTGACACTCCTCTAAAAGTGGTTCTGACTATAATTTCCCTTAGCAAAGGATTTTCCCCTGCACAGGCTCCTTCAAAGAGGTAGATGGGTTTGAAAAATGAAAAGGGGAATCTAATCCATTATTAGCAATGATACTCAAAGGTGATGTGCAACTCCCCTTCCTCAGTGTGTATTTATATAACATAATAGAGCAAATGCTGAAAATACACCTGGGACCCCATGAAGAAAGCATGACAATTGTTGCTCATGGCATTCATCTATTCTCAGTACATTTGCCAGTCAAGCTCTACCATTGTTTTTTAAATCTGTCATTTTAGTACAATTGCTATAAAATCAGACTACGTGTTTTGTACAATGAACTTGCAGGATACCACAAAATAAGTTCCTGAATGAGCTCATATAAATGCGATGCCTTTCATACACGGTGCTCCATGTACTCGGAGAGGGTAACGTAAATGTTAACATAAGAAGGTATTCTATTGAACTGGAAGAAGCAAAAAGCTCTTCTTATTCTGGGAACATGCAATGCTAATATATGCTGCAATGAAAGAAAAATCTTGACTTTTCACATGAGATGTAATAGTTTTCTGGTTACACATTGGAACTGAACCCAATTTCTGACCCTCTGCCAGCTATATGTAATCCGTGAACAGCATTGTGTCATTCCTGGTTATTTATTGTTCAGGTCATAGTGTGTTGCTTTCTGTGTAATTACTGGTGAACATAACATGAAGCCGTGTGTGGCTTTCGCTGCTCACAGACTGCAGAGGTAGTACAGTTCTGTTCACGTGCACAATGCTGCAATGGCTCGTTTGCTGTTAGCCAGTCTTGACATTTAGCGTCGCCTTGGTGATTTTCTGGGCTCTGCAAAGTTAGCCTGAGCTTATAAAACATTGTCTTGGAAGTGGAAAAATTAATTTTGTGAAAAAACTGCCTGCTAAATCAACCTTTATTCCTTCTTGTTGCTCTCTCCTGATCCAAATCTGCTTTCCAGATTCAGCTGATAGGCAGAAGAGTTTGCTGAATAGCAGCAAATACATTTCAGCCTATGAATYGTTTGCAAATTGGGTGCTTTGATGATCATGGTGGGTGATGGGCTGCCAGAATCTCAATGCTGCTCCCAGAAAAAGTGGCTACAGGCTTTAAACTGGAGAATGCTGTCGGACTATAGCAGGTGACTGGTGCAGAGGATAAATCTGTCTCAAATACATGAAGGGTGTTGGGTTTTGATAGTTATTTGAGTTATATTTTGTGCTATACTAGGTCCCAACAAGCCCMCAGGCTGGGCTTTGTGAGTAGCAGCACTATATGAAGAAGTAGCCAAAGATAATACCTGTGCTTGAGAAGTAGCATGGGGTGGAGGATATGGTAAGAGTAAGGAGAGGTGCAGCCCAAGAACTTAAGTGGTCTAGGTAGTACCTGAAACTTCACCAATARATTGGCAATTAAGTGTTTGACAGTAAATGATAAAAGCCAGTGTTTCAGAGGAGCAAAAGCTCTGTGCTATTTGACCCAGCCCCATGGGAGATGGACAAGCCCCCATGCAGCCAGCAGGTCTTTGTCCAGCCCTGGGGACCACCAGGAGGTAAAAGAGCTTCTCTTGGACCTTCTCCTTTTCTCCTCAACTCCTCCAACCTGTCATGTCTGATTCTCAAGACACCTCATTATGACCTGAGTGTCAGGTATTAGGGAAGACCTGTGCACTGTGGTCAAGCCTTAGCTCTGCAGAGCAAAATCTGGTGACTTGTCACGTGAAAAAAATATACAATATCTCTTTGTCTTTTAAATAATATATATTAATTAAGAAGCTTTTGTTAATGAAATCACCATCTCCATCTTCTTCCCATAAACCAGTTCTCTGTGCCTTGCCCCGCACCAGGCAGAGCTCCCCAACTCGGAGCATGCTTAATTTCCCAGGGAAGCTTTTGTACACGTCCTAATCGCATGCATTAGTGGAAGAACAAAAACTGCTGTTAGCCTGTTTCAGGGGCTGTTGGCGTCCAGAGCAAACTCCCCAGCATGCTGCAGAATAAACAACAGGGCCCTCAGTAACACTGATGTGATTCTCTGGCTGTTCATTTCACCTCAACAGGACCATTCACATGCTATCTCCTGGCCATGTTTACATTAAATGACTGTCCCTCCAGCCCCCTTGTCCCTCCTCAGAGAATCTTATTCATTCGTTAGGCTTTTCACTTGGAACCATTCAACCTTGCTGCTTTGATTTTGTAACAGGACAAACTCCAAGTCCTAGCAGGATAAACAAGATTGCATGGCTAATGATTTGTGAGCTTAGCCTGAATGCAATTTACTGCAGAAATTCCAGCCTATGAGACTTTGTGACCTGCTAATAAAGCACTTTTGGCAAAGGCTGTACAAATACAAAGGATTTCATAGCCTCTGATTCCGGGTTCATATCACTCTCCCAACTTGCAGAAATGCTGCTTTAATGTACAGTTTAAAAATCTAGTGACAACTGTTAGAACGAGGCAGGGTTTCACCCCCATTTGATTTCACTTAGGAGGTGTAAGGGATGCTCATTTCTTTATTTTACAAATTGTCTGCTTGTAGCCAGAGTCCAAAGATGCCTCACAAGTGAAATGGGATCCTGTCCTTATCAAGCACTAAGTAATAATAAGCATCATTACATAGTAATGCCGGACTAATCAATGTTAGGAACTGTGACTCAGCTTCATTTGAGTTTGGTTCCCTGGGCAGGGAACACGGGGCAACGGTGCACGGTGTCACATGAAGGTAATCTGCTGTGGCAATCCGTTGGATTAGGCATTTCCTCAAGAATATCTGGGCTTCTGACTGGATCTATCCCTTCGTATTTGACCTTGGGCATGTCAGTATGCTTGGAAAGAGGAGATAATCATTCTTCTTTGTGAAGAGAAGAGCCTTGAGAGTCTCATAGTCATTGTTTTAAGTTGTTTTTAAGACCCTAACCATGGCCAGGGTCTGGGCACCCTGATGCTGAGGTACCTAAGTGGTGGTCCCTCTCCTGACCTCCTCGTCTGGTGTAGTTCCCACAGGCGCCAGGAGAAAAAAGCGGACCTACAGCCAAACACTGAAAATCATCATCCTGTCTTCTCTGCTTCTTTATACTGCTGAAAATCTGAGGGCTGACCTGGGGTCATGGCTTTGTTTATTTGCTGAGATTCAGAGGTCAGCTTCATTTTATTGATCACAGAGAGTCTCTCCTCTCATTCATGGATGCTGTCCACTCCCAGATTTTTAGATGGGATGATGAGGAAATGTCTGGTTATCCATTTCTTTGTCAGAGTCAGAAACCTCTTCCAAACACAGCATTAGCTGACACAGGCAGACTGCTAGCTAGACAAACACTAGTCTGCGTGTCGCGTTCGAGTAAATACCTGCATTTGATTCCAAAGGGCTCCATTGATTAAAACCGGCTCCCCCCGCAGACCCGGGGAACAATCGTCACAATAGGACACTGAGCCATTAAACATTACTACACAAAAATGCTGCTGGATCCTTTCATGTTTGTTGCTGTTCTTATTATTGTTGAGATCTGGAAAATTACCCATCAATCACTCCTTAAGCTGCTCGTGGAAGTTCTGCTGAACGCGGGGTCTGAGTTTGCTGCTGAATTCGTTAATACTCGCTCCTGAAAAAGAAATAAAGCCACGGGAAGCCTATTGCACTTCCATTAGGTTGTCTCAATAGCTGTTATTTCCAGCCTGTTTCAAATGCACTGATACTGGCATATGAGATAAGATGCACAATTTCRGATCCTTTATTATAACATTTCCTACAGATGTCATTTTTTCAGCACTTTGGGTAGATTTGCATGATGTCCGTATTGGTTAACTTTTTAGCCTTCTATTGCTAGGCCACATAGCAAATACCTTTATAAAAGCCTAAGAATAGAGTGCAGTTTGGATCAGACCAGGTGTTCATCTAGCCCAGTATCTTCTCTTCAGCAGTGGTTCAGAGTGGATGTAACGTATAGAGAAAGGTATATGAACAAACCGAACCGCCAGAGATACCTCCTTAGTATATTCTTTTAGTCTCAAGCAATTTGTGGCCTAAGCATAAATCCACTGCAGTTGAGATGGTTTTGGTCTATAAAATTGAAAACCAGAATAAAGTGGAAAGACATCTATCCTTGGAGTAATAGGGTTATTAAAGCTTTTATTTAGCCTGTGGCATGCATAGCGTGTAACACCTGTGGAACTCAGCAGAAAAGTAGTCAGGGACTCTATCTGGCAAACAAAATGCCTTTGGGATAAGGCGGTTAACTTAGGAGTCAGATCTAAGGCACGGGACTGCTGATCTTTCAGGCCTCAATCTTGCAGTGGGTGGTAGGTAAGATAATTATGGGGAACGACAGGTAATACTAAAGGAGACTCCACCTGCTAATTGCAGAAGGATAAAATGGGACTGCAGTCCCTGCTGGTGTACAAAACCCAGGGAGGCTATCTGAGAGAGCCAGGGAAAGGAGGGTTTGGCCACACAAGGAGGACAGTCATGCTTGGGAGAGGATAAGGGCAAGCATTCACAAAGACGTATGAAACCGGCTTGAAGAAACTAAAAACGATTGAAGGGAATAGGGAGACAGTGGCAGGAGAGCTGGCATTCGTTTTCCCGGGCAGTTTTACGCACATGGCTCTTCCACCTCCAGCATTCACGATGAGCTGAATAGTGCTGGAGTGGCTGAACGGTTAAATCCGGAGATGGAAAAAGCCCTGCAGTTGTTGGAGTTTGGATCAAAGGGAGACATTTCCTTTCGAGTCTTGAGATTTGATTTTCTCAGTTCCGAGTTAAATCCCAAAGCAGAAGCTGCTTATTTCCTTGTTTAGATGTGGCCAAAAACTCATAATAACAGCCACTCCTGCAAGAGTTTGGTGTATGATATTGTGGGACTTACGAGAGCAGTGACTCTTGTAAGATTTCCATCATTTTGTGGAAGGATCTCTTAGATCAACTTTTGTGATAATAACAGCATTGAACCTGAACCTGAATTTTAGGCTAGATTTGGTTCCAGATCTTTCAGTCATTCTAAAATTAACTTCCCTTTTCAGCTCACACATATGTACAGGGAGGAAAGCGGAGGAATAAAAAGCCATCATAAAATGTTTGCTAATGAAGGGAATGAAGCACCTGTGATCTCACACGTATTATTTCTATTTTCAAAGACAAATGCAAAGTCCATTGGGTGGAATTTAAACCGCTGTCGCTGAGCTAACTGTAGGAACACGGCGTTACTATGGAAAATTCCTGATTAAAGTCTGCAAAGAATTTCCTATGCAGAGGCTGTTTATTAATAGGTACCTCAGCCTCGCATCTGACATTGACAATTCTGCCCTTTAAACGCATCATTTTGCAAGCAGCGTGATAAAATGCCGCACTACTTTTTTTTTTGTATGAAGAGAGCCTGTCCCAGCCCTCCCCCTCAGGCCTCCGCCAGCTGTAACCGCTACAGTTTGCTTTGCTAAGCACAGGAACAAAAAAAACAACCAAGAAATTATTTTAAAAAAAAAAAAAAAAAAAAAAAAAAAAAAAAAGACAACAACAACAATTTGCCCAAGTGATGCTTGGAAAAAAAATAAACTCCTCTCTCTAAACTAATTAAACTGTACTATGTGTCCTTGTGCAGTTCCTGGCGTTTTTCTGGTTCACTCAGTTTCAATAGATGCACAAGGACCGGAGCCAGAGCTCCTGAGTGACTAGTTCAGAACAAAAGCAGGTCTCCTGAGTATTCTTGAGCAGCCAGCAAATTGAGGGAAAGTTATTTTGGGTTAATCAATGTACTTCAGTTGCAATCACATTTAGCTTCTAACAGAGGAGCCTGCAAACAAGGAATTACTGTTCTGAGCTCAGCTATGGATGGGACTGGAAAGTGTTACTGGCTAGACTGTGCTCTTCTCAATGCCTTTTTTTTTTTCCCCCTCCTTTTTTCTTTTGCGTCCTGAATTTGGTTTGGCAGTTTTACGTGTCCTCTCCATTTGCATTCCCCCCCCCCGTTTATTTATTTATTTATTATTGGCACCAGGAGCATGGGAAATCATTGGCAGTTGCTTAAAAGTCCCCGCAGGGGAGAATTCTTACCATGTTCTAGCCAGGCCTACCGTATGGAGCTAGAGCAATTGTGATCAGTGCTCAGCTTCCCGGCAGCAAATCCCTGATTTATGCAAGTTTATGTTTATGAGGGCTGGCAGTCGAAATCACTGAGGTGTGGCGAAGCAGGGGGATGGGTACCTCCAGCRTCCTGGAGGACAGGCAGGATGCAGTAGAAGTTCCTTGGATCAGACTCCCAGGTGACTTTAACAGCCTATCCTTGTGTGTAAATAAAAAATGATTTCTTTTGACAATCACTTCTCCTCTTGAGGATCCTGAATGTTGGAAAATGTGACTCCCTTCCCCCACGTCCTTTTGCAAATCTGGCCGCTGGGTATGAGGTGTGAAGTGCTCGCAGAGACCACCTGGGTGAGGGTCCCAGTGCAARGGGTGCTGCAGGGCGCTGCAGTCTCGCCTGCCTTCCACACCAGTTTTGGGSCATCAGTGCCACCAGTGCCTAGACCAGCCCTACTGAGGCTTTCTGGCCCTGTGACCGGAAGCTTTYGTAGGTATTTACAGCCCTGAAAGCCATCATCTGTAAAATGGACTTCTAAATTATTGCTCCTGCTGCAGTGTTTTATTCATTCAGCCACTCCTTACCATTCGTGTATATGCTATTACGCTACAAAAATGCCAGGAGTCCAGGCACTCAGGCTGTGCTGGAAGAACCAGTTCAATAGATCCGTATCTATCAGTTCAAGCAGAGCTCTCAGTGCAATCCCCAAATCCAACTCCTCCGTCCTTTCGGATTGCAGACTCTCCTACCCCCAGTGAGGATCCTGCCTATTCACATGCCAATAAGCCCTGCAATACTGATGTTTCATTCGCCCTTTCAGAACTTGGTTGGTTAAAAGGTTGAGATGCCCAGACCCTGCTGAATTCATGCAGCAGTTTGGGGTTCCTGAAGCACAGGCAAAAGGTCTACATGTTACCTAATCTCTTGCAATTAAAGATTTAGTGGACAGACAAAGATCCAGGCAGCCTCCCAGACAAGTTCAGATGTTTTACATCCCATCTGTCTTCCTGGTAAGATACATACCAATATATATCGCCTTAAAGTTTTCCCTTCACGAGGTTGCTCTTCAGGTCAACAGAATACTGTTACTGGGGAGCCTTCTTGAATTAAAACATGTTTTATTTCTGGTTTGCACAAGCCTGAGCCCTAGTGCAGCGTTATTGTGCAACACAGTGTTCAGACACCTGGCTGTGCCTCCTACCCAACCTATGCCTCCCCAAACGGATCGGTGGGTTTTCTAGCAATGGTCCGGCTCTCTCTGAATGGAAGAGGTGGGCCTAAACTATTATTTCACCTCCAGGTACCAATGAACTCTGGATCTAAATCCCAGTTTTGCAGCTTTATGTACCAGGATGACGTAAGCGCAGTGTGCAGAGTCCTGCTGCCCACCGGCCTGATTTGGACGGGGTCCCCCGTTAGGCATGTGGTCCTACAGAAGACCTTTAATCTGACTGCAGTCAGGTTTAAGTGGTGTACTGTATCACAACCACAGACCTGTGAGCCTGGCAGCACTCAGCGCAAGGAGAGTTAAACCTCCAAATTTGTGCGTTGAGACTCACAGTCTCATCGAGGTAAGCGAACACGAGCACACCCAGATCTATAAACGCTGCTTTTGTTGTCGCTTGTACTCTAAGGATGGGTAGGAACTTCTGTGGGTGAGGCCTTCTGTTTCAGAGACTTACAGTCCATCTGCTCTGGAATTACATGTGAACATTTTCTAGTTCAGCTCCTTCTGTTAATTTTTGTTTTGAGGGGCTGTTTAAAAATGTCTTTATCTGGGTTTGCTTGTGCCGTGCTTGCAGGATTTTTGGGTGGAAGCCATGTCTTGGAATCCCGTAACTTTCTCAAGCATGTTTTTCAGTGCTTACCGTGCTCTGCAAGGGTTGTCTCTGCTGCCATTATTTTTTTGGCTTTGAAATAATTATTTTTATCCTTTTTCCATCCTTTTCCTTTAGCATCTCTTCTTAAAGCAGTTTTCTTCTAGCTTCCTTGATTAAATATATATTCAGACGTCCTGCTTTCTGGAGCTGCATCTGAACCAAGATTGTAGACCTGAAAGCTAAGCATCAGGCTGAGACAAAACACTACTTTGTCTTTGGCATTCACATTTTCTGAGACTGTTTTGTTGAGACCACATCAAAATGCGAAACAGAGATCTGGACCTCAAAGTGTGAAAACTTGCTTACTTAATTGCAGGTGGTTTTGAAGGGCTGTTTATAAACACTTGAAAACTGAGTGTTACAAGAGTTACTATGATTTGTTGTGCCAAGTAACAGTTAAACTCTGAAAAGTCTCAGTGATTGAGAGAAACTAAGGGTTTTGGCATGGAGATCAAGCTTTAGTACCTCTAGGCAATTGTATAAGACCAAATCTGTTTGGCCTAAAGTTCACCCCCTTGGTTTTGGGGTTTTACACTACTCACACTGAAATACTTGGTCTGCCAAAGCAGTGTCAAGCCTTAAACATTCAAAGCACTTCATGGGGCGTTAACCACACCAGCCCATACCTTTAACGCAGCAGGAAATTCGCACAACCAACCCCAAATGCTCTACGCACAGATTTGAAAGCAGGAAAACTTAGGAGTCTAATTTGAACTGGGAGATGAGAGGAATCGACTGCAGAGAGCAATCGCATGTGCTCAAATGCTGCCTCTTAAGCGAGCGTACGTCGTGCTGGCTGGAGCAAAGAAGTGCCAGTGTCAGGCGGGACTCCGCTCCCAGCTCTGCCAGTGACTCACTGGGTGACTGTGGGACAAGTCACTTCACCTCTTTGAGCTACAGCTTTTCTATCCATAATGTGCTAGCGTGAAGCTTAAATAATCAATGCCAACAAAGCTCTCCTAGAGCCTCAATGAAAAATGCTTCCCGAATGTGAAGTGTTATTACTGCTGTGCCAGAGCGGTGCAGTGGTTTTGTACGTGGTCCAGGAGGCAGGAATAGCGAGCGGAGGTGTCTGTCCTGCCTGTGACCTTGCAGTTTCTCACTTTCGGCAATTTAGGTCAGGTCCCTCTTTTCCTCTTCTTCACATTATCTTCACACAGTTGTCTGTGAGTCTTACTACAATGGGCATTTATTTTATTCCACTAAGTAGCTCTAATTAAATTAAGCTGCTTCTATGACCAACAGGTCAAATTTCTCAACTACAATTGACATTTACATTCTTATTGTGTCTTCCTTATTGGATTAAGTCTTGATCAAGGAAAATCATTTACTGGGGCAGCATCCACAGAGGGACAAAACAACGTTCTGTAGCCTGTTCTCTGCTTGTGTGGTTTGAGAGGCATTGCAAACTGTAGGGTGATACAGGGCTGTTTTCTACAGCCGTTTGCCAACTTGCTGGCCAGCGGTCAACACCAATTTTTCTTGACTGAAAGCTGTTAGCATTCAGGTATATTTATTTATAGGCTTGTATGTTCTGCCTGCGTCATGGATGTTTATGATTTTAGCTCCTCTGTTCTCTCCAAGAATGTCCTGTTTCGTTGGCAGTTTTCACAGAGGCCAAGGGGAGACCATGTCTTGACAATAAATTCTCTTCACAAACTGGGAGGGACTTGCAAGGTCAGAGCCGAAATATRTATTACATATATTGTATTATGTTTATTTTTATGTGTAATACTTACATATATTCTGAGTGTTGAAAAATCAAGACTTGGTTCTGCAGCCTCCAGCTTCTCCCCACAAAAGAAAGAGACTCCTGGTTAAAAAATGTCATGAACTCTTGCTTCTCTCTCTTTTTTTTTCTTTTTTTTTAATAGGGATGTTTGGGCTGAGTTTAAAAAAGAAATTATTTAACTTCTGATTTATGAGGCTTCAGGGTCATGTTTTTAAGCTTTTCTTTGCAGTCATGAGACCTAGGAAAAAATGAAAGCTAAGACTTTCAGTTAATGAGAAGAGTCCAGGAGTATAGACTTCATGAAAAATACCAAATTCCACAAGGCTTGCAGGAAAATTGCTAGTGTTGTCAACCTCAGCCTTTCCCCAGGGAGGGTTGTTAGGAAACACTGCTGGGGCTTCTACTCCTAATAAGTAAGGATCTTTTAGGGGATCAAAGAGAGCTGGCTTCTTAACTCCCAGGGCAGCAGTACACCCCAAACCTTTCTGTCTCTCTGTAAATGAGGTTGTATTACTCACTGCAGCGTTATAATCCCATCCTAGGGAGAGCGCAGGTTCTCAACTAGATTATAGGCTGGCACTGGTCCAGAGACAAAACTTTCTGATCCCAAGGGAGGAATTTAAAGCTCTCGGCCCCGCTGTGCACATCCACTGCCTGACAAGGTGTTCATCTGTCAGTCTCCCGCAAGCCTTCTCCATCCCCTGGCTTTGTGGCAGGAAGCAGGTCTGGTGCCCCAGCCGCAGCTCCGAAGCCTCTTTCCTGGCTGACACCCGAGATACCACTTTTGCTCCTTCACCAAAACTTTTCTGACCATTATCAGGGTTCAGTATCAGTTCTCCCAAATGGCACCAGGAAGCATCTCTGAGCAGATGAACACCTGCACACCCAAAGGCACCACCACCCTCATTACAGCTCAAGGGCTGAAGCAGCACCCCGTGGCAGGGATGCTGATGTGACAAACGATGTCTGCGGAGGCAGCTCTTCATTTCTATGGTAACGCTGTTCCTCCTCCTGTTTATGTTCATCCGCATGTGCACACACAAGTCTGGGTTATTTATCCCCATCCGCACCAACAATTACAGCATTCTCAGCCCTTCACCAGTTAGTCCAAGGAATTAAAAGTGTCCCCTCTCTTGCCACGTTTTAAAGTCCTGTAACAAAGAGCAAACATGAACTCTTGGGCCGTGGGATTTTTCTAAAGTATTAATCGTGGGAAGAAAGGAGCAGGAGGTTTCCTCGCCAGGAGTAGGGCAAGCAGAGCACGGCTTCTCCTTGGGACTGCGCAGGAGGAAAAGGTGATGGCTCTGCTACTAATGGACTGGTTTAGCCAGCTTTTGATTGTTTTGGATACGCTCAGGGATGCTGCAATGACTCAGACAAAATTGCTGCTTTGTCTGAGAGACACGTTTACTTCTCAGGGTAATGAGTTGATCTCCGCTCTGATTAGATTTCACTGCAGTACTCCTTACCAGTGGGTGTTGGCAGGAATGGGAGTGGTGGAAGGTTTAACTCAAAGGAGAGAACAGAGAGGAACCTGCTCTGCAAAGGCATATTTAAAAAAAAAAAAAAAAAAAAGCATTAATTGCAGCATAAGCTGATCAGACATAATAGCAACCTCTTTCCACCTTTGTTCAGACAGTTTCTTCAGCTTGAAGCAGACTGATCTCTGGCAGCTCTGGAGATCAGCAGGAAGCAAAGGTGATTTACAGCCCTACCAACACCTCCTTCTGCCCTCCCACTCCAGCTGCGCCGGGCAGACGCATGGGTCCTACCGGGGGGGTGAAATTCCCAGCACAGAGGGTGCAGAGAGGCTCTCCCCATGGCTCACACCCTGCGAAGGCGGTGTGTGGGGTGCCTGCCTGCCTCTGAGCACGAAAAGACCTCGGGAAGCTTGGGACGGGGTCAAGTTGAAGCTCATCCGGCTGCAGCTGGGAGAGGAGCCTGGCGGAGCTGACCCCGAGCTCCAGCCGCCGAAAGCCCCGGTGAATGTCACTGCTGCTCTGTATTCATCTTAAATATTATGATTCATTACATTACATGGGAGAACTTTGTCTCAGGCAAACATGACATAAGAGTACAGCTGGGTGAATAATACCGGTGACATTTTCTACGGCAATTAATTAAAACTGAAATTCCAGTTTGATCCGGCCTTCTTCAAAGGCCCTCTCCAGGCATTCCCACACAGCTAAGTAGTCCTCGCACTGCCACGGGTGGAAATACTGAGCTCACGTACGCAAGTGCTTGCGGAGGAGCAAACTTTATATGGGCTCACCGTGATCTTTCACGGTGGGAAAACTCCCTAGCAGTTTTATTTCTCACATTACAGAGCAGGAATGAATTCCAGCTGGATGCCTGAATATCAGATAATGATTAGAGGGTAAAAAATAAATAGCTTGTCAAATGATTTTGAATAATAGACAAAAACGCTGCCCACTCACGGGCTGTTTCAAATGGAGGGAGAAAAGAGCTTTGCTTGCCAAGGTCTCTCGCAGCCCATGTGCGACAGGCCAGCACTTCCGTGGGGTGCTCATAGATGGGTTTGCCAGCTCAGGGAGAAACCACAACAGCCCAATCAGCCCCTAGCATCATCGGGGCCCAAATTGTTGGTCACTGCCAACTCCCACGTGACACCCAAATTAACTCCCCCTTGGCCTACATGTGTTGCAAGTTCCTCTCCCCTGAACCCTTCATGCCATAGCTGGGTTGTTCACCCTTTCCTGCCCATGTGCTGTGCTGGGCTGCTATTCCCCACTGCGTGCGGAGAGGCAGAAAATAGAAGTGGAGCAGGAGGGTGCTAAGCTCCATGCCCGGCTGTGGTGATGCCCGTCTCTGCCAAGGGGCCCCTCTGGTCCTGCCGCAGGGCTCCTGTTTGGAGCCATGGTCTGTTCTAGCAGCAGCGTAACCGCACGGGCACACAGCGCTCCTGCCATCTGTCCCAAATTTGCCTGATAAATAATTGATCGCAAATGCTTTGCAAAGCAGCCTTGTGCCTCTGGTAGCTCCTCACCCTGGCACACATCTCTGAAAAGGGTCCTCTTCCCATCCCTCCCAGAAAACATCTGGTGACAGCACTCAGTCTTTTCTAARTCTTCGGGAAATTTTTGGTCAAGGAGGTCGGTGTCTCCTTGCTTTGCTCACCACCAATGGCCAGGTCAGCTCTCCACTTCTGTGTCAGTATAATACTTTCCACCCCAACCTCCGCAGCCTCCGAGAGGTCAGGTCTGAGCATGAATCACGCAGTGCTGGCTGGTGCCATCGCTTCGGGATGGAAACAATATTTAGTCTCTTAAGCTTTCTGAGATGCATGTATTTCAGTCTCAAACCCTGCAAGACATGGGGATCTGTTTCCTGGCTCATCGCTTGGGCTGGAGCATTTCTCACCCTGGACTCCCCTTTCTCTGGGGTATCCCAGAGAAATGACTGCCTTCATACACTACCCCAGCCCTATCTGTCATGTCTGCTAGGCTGTAGAGTGCTTAAATCCCTTCTGTGTTTTGCCTTCCTCTTCCATTTTTAAAACATTTCTACCCTACACCCCCATCTTTTTTTCCTAGAGCCTCTCTTGTGCTGGTAGGTACCTTCAAGGCTGCCCTCTCCTCTTCCACATTCTTCCTCAAAATCCTCCTCAGCCCAGAATTGCACTGAAAACCTCAGCAGTGGTTTGGCAGCTGACATGCTATCCAGATAACCAGGCTTGTTTCCATGTGGTCTTTGCAGGGAGCGGGGTGAGATGGTTTGCCTCCAGCCCAGCTGTGCCTTCTGGCCAGAACAGAAGATTTGGGGGGAAAAAGAAGAAAGG